>JAPYYW010000505.1:0-97855 GCA_030522545.1 Cremastinae sp. A BG-2022a | reverse complement strand
ACAGTCTTTTCAAAAGTTTGTCCTTAAGTGTTAACTTGATGTAAAATCATCAGTTGAAATTTCTTGAGACAGAATTTATTCAAAAATTGTACAGATCTTTGTTAGCATTGTGTTTAGTCTGCCCAAATTTAGTTGATATATAAATGTATACATTATATACTGACAGGATAAAAAATATAAAATATCTTTATAAATTATATCAATAAAAAAAAGTGTTTTCTTTGAAAAATACCTCGAAAATTAGGGTTTCTTAGCAAAGACATCAGCATAGAAATGAAAAATCATCGGATCCCTTATATTTTTCGACAGGGTGCGCCTTTATTTTCGATATATTGCCTGTAATCGCGAGAAAACGTCGGCCCGATCTTTCGAAGCAATTTTCTGCTTGAACTTTTTTTTTCATCTCCTCCTCCTTTATTTTCTCCCCGTGTGTACGTAGCGCGTCTCTCGATCCTCCCGTGGATTTGCCGGAAGAAAATAACGTCGTAACCATTCGGTTCATTGGACCTGGGAAGCGTATGCGGAAGAGTACGTAATACTTACTGAGCACACACCGGGCGTGTGGATATCTCTATCGTTGTACACTTGCTCGTACGAGAGACTGAGATAAAAAATGCGGGGTAGAAAAAGCAAAGAGAATAAACGAGAGAAAGAAAGGGCGAGAGAAGTGAGAAGAAGCTACAGAGAGAAAGAAAAACAATGAGAAAACGAGAGAGAGAGAGAGGAGGAAGAACCGAGAGAAGATGCAATAAAACAACAAGCAATAGAGAAGGGATGAGATCGAGAGAGAGAGGTAGAGAGAACGATAAGGTCGCGAGAGAAAGTTCGCGGAGGGATCTACTCGGCAAATGCTTTACCGATATTGTAACATCGATATTTACCTACGTTGTGTGTGGCTGAGGAGAGGGCTCGTGGATTTTCACCCTATTTGCTTACAATCTCGATACTCTCTTCTCCCTACCAAATCTTCTCTCATAGCACGAAGGATAGAGGATCGAGCTGGAAATTCGTTCGATTTGCGCTACGGTATACGCCGATCGACGTGTAGGACGCTGAAAACGGTTACGCGCCCGGCGATCGACAGACTGAAAAGAGGAGACCCGACATGATATTCGAGACCCCAGTCGATGATCAACATACATTGCAGCTTAGAGTATACACGGACGTTTATTTGTACACTGCTCGCACGTTATACGATCAACGCATTTCCTCTTCCACTGAACATAAAATACATATTTGTTTAACAAACCTCCATTTATCCAATTGATTACAATGATTTTACTCCGCCGGGCCCTCATCCAGCTCGTGTTTTATATTATTGAGGCTGTCTTTTGTTCATATTTATCCTACGTGTACTACACGATTTCAATAAAATTTTTCGTACCAATATGCTCACAGCTTTTTTTCACATTCATAAAATATTTTGTAATTAGATTGAGATTGTTATTAAAATATTTGTTTGTATCCTAAGGTAGTTAGGGTAGTTAATTAGCCTGTTAATTCAGCGTCAGTATAGATTTTCTCTGAAATTTGTATAAATTTTCTTTGACATTGTATGCATGCGTAAATGAAATTTTAGGTTTTACCCGTATGGAACTCGAGATATTTAATTGCAGATGTCACATTTTTCTGTACACACTATATCTACAATAAAAACGCATGTTGAGATCGCAGATTTTAACAATAAATACTTCCACTTTCGGTAAAGTATTCTAAATTTTTGCACAAATTTTTGTAAAACATCAAAAAAGCTTTTGTTTAATTTTTTAGATAATTTAATAAAAAAATTTCAAATTATATACCAAGTACTCTGGTATACCTGACTTTGTATGACCTCGAATTTAAAGTATACACATGTATGTTGTTCTTTAATGAATTTTCAACAAATTATTTTCTTTTAATGAACTTAAACTCATATTTATTTTTGTACAAACGATAAATTACAAAGGTTTAATTATTACCTGTCGAAACAAGAAAATCCGATATATTTTAATTAAAAACAAAAACACCAAAAGAAAAAAAATTGAACATATGCGTGTATTGAAAATTTCAATTCTTCGCGATATCGATTTCGCCGTATTCGCGAGATTAAGTAATAAACACACTGGAAGAATACGAGCGCCGATGAGAAGGTGTAATACGAATCGTGATGCGAATGGGCGGCGAGACGGGATAAAAGCGATAAGAAAAAGGGATGAAATGAGAGAAATGTGCTCTGTGCGACGGAATAAAAGTGTGCGCGTGGAAAAGCGCGAGGCTCGCTGCTGCGCGGAGGCAGCGGGATGGATTTGTTTACGATCTTTCAGTGAGAATGAAAAAAAAAGTGAGAGGGTGGAGAAGAGGAAAGTTTTTGGAGCGGGGAGAGGAAAGAGGCCAGGCTGAATGGCGCAGGGAGCATCCGTGAGATAAATAGTAAAGTTAATCTCTTCGACGCTAGTGCACCCTCAAGATACGTATATATTTTGTGTACGTATATAAACGCGAAAAACTCAGAACTGCAGGGATGTTATCCACGGCCAAAGTTATGATGCGCTCCCAGCTTCGAATAAAAGAGAGCGAATTTTTCCCTTGTCTCTCTTTTTCACTCTCTCTCTTTCTCTCTCTTGCTCTCAATGTCTCTCCACTGAAAAGCCCGTCCGACAATTTCTATAGTTTATCGCACAAAACGCAATTTCATTTCCGGTCTATCGGCGTATCTTGAAAAAAAGGGATATGAGAGAAATTCTGGCAACTATCGCAATCGCACCGGGAACAATTGTTCTCGAAAGAGATTCTCGCGAGGAGATTGAACGGCGAGCCCCTTCTGCCTGGTCAGTACAGGGATTAAGAAGGATCCCCGAAATTTTATGAAGAACACAAGCTCGTGATTATCCAAATGGATATGGAGCGCTTGAGGAAAAATAAACTTAATGGCATGATTAAATTTGAGCCAGAAGCATCGAATAACATTTTTTTAATCTCATAAATGGACTGAATGTTTTTTTTTTTAATTATGAGAATATCGAAAGCGATTTTTTTATAATTCTAGTTTTTTATTGTAGGATAAAAAAGTAGACATTTATTTCGGATATTTTGAATATTCTTATGAAATTATGCTTGTTCGCGAAAAGAGAACAATAATCGAGATACAAAAGGTTATACGTGTCGAGTGTCGTTATTCCACGTAACACGAGGGTTAACGCCCTTCGGCTTGACAAATACCGTTGAGGATATCATCTATCTCGAAAGGTGGCTTTTCGAGTTTCGCCGTGCTCATAATTATTCCGGTCAGGTATATGAAAAGCTGTCGCAGGAGAACGCGGATGCCATTGGCAAGAAATTTATCGTCGGGGTTGAGAGCCCGGAGGCATATATCGAGAAAGAGCCCAAAAAGTACAAGCAAGGGCAAGAGAGAAAGGCGAGAAAAGAAAGAACCCCGAGGAATAAAAAAAAACTCTTACCGTATCGCTATTGTACTTGCCAAGAATCGTGAATTTTTCACAAAAATTCCACATCACCCTTTTATAAAATTTTTGGAAGAATTTGCACGTGTCGCTCTTCAAAAATAAAGGAAATAATTGAAATTTTCAAGAGAATGACAAATTCGAAAATATTGAAAATTTGAAATTTTGAATAAATATTTGAAATACAAAATATTTTCTTAAAGGGATAAAAAAATATGAATATATGTATGAATTGTCGCGATATAGCAATAACAGCGACGATGGATGATAGAGAATAATTCCGTGGGATGAGAAATCCAAAGTTGACTCTGCAATCGGAAGAATAACATCAAAGGAGCGCCACGGACAGAGAGGGTGGTGAAAAACATGGAAGATTAAATTTTCTGCGTCGAGTATTTTGCTGACTCGTAGATAAAAGAAGCCCGATAGCCGTAACAGTGCTGTGAACACTCGGGGACGGCATACAGGCCGTCGGTTTCTACTTTTATTTTTCTCTTTTTCTCTCTTTTTAAATGCTTTACTTCAAGCGTCCTTTTAAAACACTCGGAAAACTTTATCCGCGTTCTCCAGGCAAAAAATTGTACGGCGAAGAGACTAGTAGATTAAGAGAGAGAGAGAGAGAGAGAGAGAAAGAGAGAGAGAGAGAGAGAGAAAGAGAGAATGGAAGCGAAAAGCATGACAAAGAGACTTGAAGTGTGAATCGGAAATAGAAGAATTTTCTTTTCCCCTTTCTCACCTCCAAGCTTTGCGATTAAAGGTGTTGAAATTGCCGGGAGCATACGGCATCACTCGCAGATCTCGTGCTGGAATCTCCGTGATCCTCGCGACGACCGGGTTCCCTCCCGTCGTGCAAAATATTAAATAACACACAGACGACCAACCTCCTATGCTGTTGACACTTTCGAATGTTTGCTCAATCTGTACGTGGCATTTTACGCTATTTTCAAATTCTCTTATCACTCTCAACTTTATTTATGCAACTTGTCAGTGAATATACATATATTAAATTCATATGTATATTGCAGGTATTATAGGTACGCAAAAGTTTTGAATATTTTATAATTCTTCATATATATTTTTAGTCTCAAAAATATACATATATAAATGAGAATAAATTATTTTACATTTTTAAAAGTTGTTATTATTATTTGATTTATTATTAGCATAAATGTACAGTTTTTGACTTTTAAAGTTTTCACGGTTAATGTAATTTATAAAACGGGTAAAAATGGAGAATTCGAGGTTTGGAAGTGTGGCGAGAGGTGAGCAAGCTATCCTGAGGGACGAATAGCAAATTCTGATATCTCGAGAAGGAAAATTGGCTTTGAACTTCGTCTCGGGCTGAATATGCTTGAATTATAAAGCTGCTGAGATGCGAGTCGCGCAAGCAGGAAAGGAGCCAGTGAGAATTGGGAGTCGAGTGACTCGGCTACTCGAAGTCTGACGATGCAAACTGCGGAGATGCATCTTGACCTCTTTCCCGCTGGGAGCATGCCTCCGGCTTCTCAAACTCAAATATACATGAGCATATTTATCTACAGATGCGCCACACTGTATTTATAATAGCGTGTAGGCTCAAAACTCATCTCGATAACCGCTTCGAGCGGACTTCATTAAAATTTCTATGAGCTCGCGACGGTACTCCCGGGCATTTCAACTCTTCAGACATCGCGAAAGGTATCGCAACTTTCGAAAGTCCTCGCCTCCGGTGATCTTTGCTGATTCGCTCGAGTAATCGCGTTAAATCTCATCTCGGAATTCAAAAGTACAAAATATAGGTCATAAAATCATTGGAGACCGGTCAGCGACGTTCCGTATCTTAATTGAGATTGTTGCTAAAACAATCTACGAAGGTCTCATTCGAACGTGGTGAAAAAAGATAGCGACAAACTTGTTACTTTCTCGTTGAATTATAATCAATCCTATGCAAAACATAGGATTGAAAAGCTACCGGTTAATTATGTTCCAACTATTGATAACACGAGCGCTTGTCAATCTTGACGAAGGATGTTGTGATCAAGCACTTTTGCACACACCCCAATTTCATGAACCTTGAAATGAAAACCTAGCTCATCGAAAGTTAGGAGTGTTCTTGTCCCTGTTACGCGCCGAGGTCAAACGAGCAAGAAACAAACCTTCACCGCTTTAAATTCGCATATCGCCAGAGAATAAAGGAAATTTGTAGAGCATGGTGGATTATTTCTTCCTGTTGAACACTACTTTTTGTTTCTTTTTGCCAAAAGCAACAATTCATACATTGTATTTTACAATGCGTTGCATTAAAAAAGTCCTCAAAAGTTATCATTATATATAACAAAAACTATTGCAATTTAACTCGGCAGGTATTCTGACTTATATAATGAGTATATCTTTTTCTCAATTTTTTAAAATATAATTACGTATACTGTTAATGTATTTTTATCGTCTTTAAATAATTTTATTTTACTGTAAAAATATATACTTATCGTTTTATAATTATTAATATAGTTTTTACTTTATACAAGTAAAATAAGCTATAGTAATTACTCATAGTGTACATAGTACAAATTTTTGCTATTTTTTTAAAAACAGTTTATGAGTTCATTTATGCTGAGACGTTTCACTCACTCGTGCTGCTATGAATATCGAATGGATGCTAAAATAGTTTGCTGTACACATTGAACGTACACTCTGTCGTACCTGCGAAAATCGAGTGGATCGGAGAATGGTACAAGAGGAATCTCGATCGCAGTGTAGGTCGAGGGGAAGCTCTCGTTTTGTAGCCTCATCGACGACTAGGAACAATCGGGAGAATTGCGAGGAGCAATGCTACGGAAACGACGAGATTTGGGCGGCTTGGTAGTCGTCCTCTTCGTCGTTCGAAACACATCGTACGTACTCGAATCGACAATTTTTTTCATCCCCGATTCTTCGGATATTGCTGACTTGAAATGTTAGCTGGAAATTCGATTCTTTCTCCCAAAAAATAGGAAAATTTTTTACTAGAAAGTTTTTGTTACAAGAAACATTAATTTATGTTATGTCTTTTTTATTTGATATTAATTTAGTGTCTCTTAAAATAAATGAACCATAATTTAATATGAGAATAGTTTAATTACAACATAAAAATGGAAATTTATTTTGTACAGTCTACTTTCAAATTGAGCCACTATACAACTGGAACCATGATATAAAAGCTATATAAAAAAATTTCCAGCCTTTATTTTTTTTATTTCACGACTGAAATTTTTTATTTTACTCAAATACAGACGGGTTTTGTTTTTTTTTTGTTTTGTCAAACGAGGGAAAGAATAGTCGCGAGAAAACCCAGAGTGAGAACTCTGAGCTCGAGACGATCTTGAAAATCGTCAAGTGAGCGAGAATGAAAAAGAGAGAAAGAGAAACGGCGGAATGATCTCATTCGATCGCTTTCACTCGCGTAAATTGATTCTAGTCGAGCGAACGGATTTAACGCGCAATTACTCTGATTGAACGAAAGCTCGCTCGAAACCCGCAGCATTCCTTCTCCCTTTCCTCTTCCCGATTTCATCCCTCTCTACACCTCTTCGTCTTTTTCATATACTTTGGTCACGGGGTCCTTTGCTCGCTCGCTAAATCGTCCGAACATCAAAGACGCTCGACTATTACCTTCATCTCGTATATATTCTCCCCCAAGGAAGTGTACCCCGCTATTTGTAACGTCCGCAAATTCTCACGACTATGACCATCAAACGAATCGTTTGGAAATCGATAATCAGACAATACTTCAAAAACTCGTGAATTTGCGTCGAATTCAAAATATATAAATTTATGTAAAATCTTTTTTTTTGATCCAACGATTATATCTAGTGATTGACTCTGTCGTATAAAAATCTTAAAAGTAAGCTTAAATTTATTCTACAACTCTCAAGTAAACTTTCTTATTATCACCATTATTAAACATTTTTTAAACACCGTTTTTGTGATAAGATTTTGCTTGATTTTTCTTTTTTTTATCACTTTGATGATTACGTTGAATTGTTAAGTGTATGTCTTCTATGTGATTTCAAGTTTGAAATTCGATTTGAAAAATTCTGAATGAAAATGCAGAGTGTAGAAAAGTCAAATATCTGTTCGCGTCGGGTCTATTGAACGGGAATCGTCCCACGTGTGCGCTGACGAAATTGCAATGGGAGGAACTTCATTGGAGACCTCAATCGGAAATTTGTAGAGAAAAGAAAGAAAGTGACGATAGCAGAAACGAAGTCTCGCCCCTTTCAACCATTTTTTCCATTCTCTCAATTTCTGACATTTCCCTTGTTCTCTCTCACTCCTTTCTCTTTTGTTTCTCTCTTTTGCTAACGATTTCCTTTTACGCTGATGTTTCCACTCATTTTTTCCCCTTGTCTTGCGACGAAGAGAAATCATGCGACAGTAATAGAATCGAGAGACGTTTCTCTCGTATTGTCTCGTCATTAATGATATTCCGTTCCGACCATTGTATTCGCCGAGTATTTTCAAGATCTCTCCGGAGACGTTTTTGTCAATTCGAATATGATTGAAAAACGCAAGTTATCGAGGATTTCTTTACAAACGAGCGAACTGGAAACGTCGGGGAACAACTGTCAATTAATTATTAAAGTGTATCAAAAAAGCTAAAGTATATCTTTTATTCATACAAAAAAAAACATTACATTTTTCGAAGATGTAGAAACGGAATGTTATTTTTATTTGAAGTGATTGAAAAATAAATTAAAGAAAAAAATGTTTACTTTGCATAAATTGAATGTATATATATATGCGCGAAGGTAGCCGTACCTATAATGTGTCAAGGATGAATAAGAAATCCCTTAATTTAGTTCAAGCGACACTTTATCCCTCGCGGGAATAGCTCGTCCAGATTTGATCCGATTCCCTTGTAATCTGTCTCGGAAATGGAACAGCAGGGGAATCCCAAGAATCTTTATTCAGAAATAACCGATTTCCCTTTGCAGAGAAAGCGCACATGTATTGTTCGGCAATTGTTATAGATTTTCCTTTTTTTTTTAAATGTTTCGCATGTTACAGAATTTCTTTTCACTGTAAAAATTAAAATTAACATTATTTTATACAATTTCCTATTAACACTCACACAATTCGGTTATAATAAACGCGAAATTTTTGACAGTGTAGCTGGTTCAATATTTGGAGTGAAATTATTACGGTGGTGAAAATGCGTCGAGTTTTCAAGATTAAAGTGACGAATGAAAATTGAACGCAGGAGAAAAGAGAGAAGTATAAAGTGGGGAAGTAACAGCCGTTCACGACGAGTTCGGGCTCGTTCCCACTTAGATGGAGTTAAAGGGAACCAAGAAAAATCTGAGCGCCTGGTTATCGAGACTTTTTCTCGAAATAATAGAGGACGTAACTTCCGCGATCCGAGACCGACGCGTCGCTCCCTTCTGTCTCTCGAGCTCCGATATATCTTCATTTGTCTCGAAAAGACCCATCCGCGGAAAAACGAGAAAACTCGTCCGGGAAAAGAGCGTATAACTTCGTTGTGTAACGCTCGGAGCTCGCACATTTTGCTCCTTCTTTTGAAATACACGTTTCTGTACAACGAGCTTGCAAGGAGTTGTCGTTACCTCGTGTTAATAAATTTTCAGAAAAGCCGGTTGTAAAGTTGTTCGTATGTCGTCGCATCACAAATGGGAATGTCATTTTTTTCTTCAGTAAATCGTCATCTTGAAGGTTAGTTTTTTATAAGTCAATTTTAAAAGATTTTCAGGATTTTCAAATAATTTAAGAAATTTGAGAATAAAAAGTTCTTTTTTTAGACATTTTGGCAATATTTAACTTACCCTTCTTAGACGCATGAAAGGAGTCATCTTTGGGCACATGTTGGATGTCGTAGACCAGATTGGTCTTTGGCAGTATTATTTTGTCCTTGTTTATCTTGTATACGGCATATTTGAAGGCCAGCTCCGTGCTGCTATCCTTTTGGTCATGAGTGAATATCGCACCTGAAACAAAACAAAAATAGATTGAAAATTTGTTTAAAAATGACTCGTGAAATTCGCTATATTGTCAATAATTTATTCGAGTGTTTCGATTCACTGAAAATAATCTATGAGAATTTGCATCTATGAGTCACTTTGTATTAATTTTTTTATTTTTTGGAATATAAATAATTTCCATTCCAATTTGTAAAACCAAACATTTTGCTTCATGCTTTCAATATGTCAAGTTCTTCTTAGCGATTTCTGAAATACGGGAAAGGCAATTTACTTTCAAAGGAAGCCGGTAAAAACCTGAGCGTATCGCAACCTCGACGTATTCGAGAAAAATATATATAGTAGTTTGAATCGAAATTGAAATGGTGTTCACTCGAGTAAAATAAAAATAAAAATAAAAATATCATCATCGTCTGATAATACCGAGGGAAAATTGAGTTTTTATTATGAAAAGTAATCAAAAAGTTAAATTTTTGTGTATGTTTTGATTTTGAAAAAATAAAAACGTTTTATAGAGCGTCTAATGTCGATCAGTCCTTTGAATACGATGGAATATCGTAGATGAAGTTTTTTTTTAAACAAACTTTGCTTTTTACTATACTGAAGAATCTGTTGCTAGTTCAGGCTGCCGGCTGTTTTACGAGAGAAGAAACGACGGATATGAAGAGCTTTTTATTTCGTGTTTTGACAAGTACGCGATCTCGTCCCACAGCCCTCGGCGATACGAGATCGTGTCTCCTGAAACTCGTGTGACAGATAGCCGAAAATAATGTTTGCAAAAGGGTGAATGGGGGTTTTTGATGAGACGTCTTTTCTGATGGACAGAAAAAAAAATTCATACAGTGCGTAAAAACATGGCTCGAGGCAGGGCCACGTTCCACTTTTTTTGTTATCGGTGGAAGAGGTAATGTTTAACGACACTATTTTAACAGAAGAGAGGTCAAACGTATCCAAAACGATATTTACAGGCCATTCTTACTTTATTCTTTTTTATTTCTGCTCTTCGTTTTAACGTTTCAATAAAGTAAACTCTTCTCTCAACTTTCTCCCTGAAATATTTATTAACATGTACTATGATTTTTTTTAATCGTAATAAAATACATATATGTATATTAACAAAAAATAAAAAAAATATTGTTCCTTAAGGATTCCTTGGCTAGATTTAAAATATATTCAACGTATCGATCGAGAGAACGAGTGAAAAGAACCAAAGTCCACCGTGTTGGAATGGTGTGAAAGAGAATTGATGTCCTAGTTAAACGATCGCAGCGTCGAACCGAATCGACAGCTACGACGCTTGCACCGGAGTTTCGTGCGACGGCTTTATCCGAGAGATTTTTTTTATTCCTTTCTTTTTTTCTGCTTAACGTTGCCTCCTGAAGAATTCGCATGGTGCAAAACGTTTCATCCAGTTTTCTCATTTCCTCTTGCCTCTCGACTCCCAAAAGGATAACCGCGCGAGCTCGTTTATTTTTTCCTTCCCCAACCGGTAACTAACTAATCCATTTATCTTCGCCTGTGGCCAACTCCGATACCCGCGCAGTCGGGTATACGTGTCCGAAAAGAGAAAAAAGATAAACACGAGTTGGGATAAATAGATTCGCGTGTATATACGTGTATAGATCAGGAGATTTTTCGTTTGTTCGTTTTTTTTCCTCTCGTCGCCTCCACCGACTCTTTTTCGAGTTTCTCATCCGCCTTAAACCGTTAACACGTTAAGCACCTGTCGTGACCTCGCTGCATTCCGGTATTTTCTTCACAGGCTTCTTACGAACAGTTCGACTCCAACTCGAGTCCGGCTCCACTTTTCCCTGGTAGCCAATATATATTACTCGTGCCTTATTTTTCAAACTTTCTTTTTTCACCGGAGCCCCCTTTCAACGATCAGCTTATTTATGAAAATTCGACACTAATGGCTCTCCAGTTGACCAAAAAGTTCAAATGTTTGTTTGGAAGAAACCAACGTTGATGTATGATGTTTCAAATAATATGATTTTCATTTAAATATGTTATTTTTCAAAAGAGGAGTTATTGAACCAACAATAACTTCCTGAAAGATTTACTCTTCGAGTATCTTGATGAATTTTTTAGTTATGGATATATTTGGATATGCAAAAGGACATTATTTTTATCTTTCGATAGTATATTGTCTGATAGTTATCGTGTTTTATTAATACTCCTGTTTGAGCAGAATATTTTGAAAGTTCGTGACAAATTTGAAAAGTTTTAATATTATAACGCAAGAAACGCAGAGTTTGGTATTCAGTTGAGACGAATCGCCTCCTCATCTTCATATTTAATATTGTAATTTTTCAAACAAATAATAACAGTCATTTTACCTTGGAAGTAAATTTTGAAAATATAATCTGAGAACAGGGTGTAAATTTGAAATGCACGTTGTCTTGGAGGTAGTGAAAGATTGCGATTTGAGATAAAAGAGGAGGTTAGCGCTGGTGCTGATCGATACGAGTACCGTTTGGTCAAGTCAAGAGCACGGCCCACGAAGCAACTTGAGAGGGCGGGATATCGTATTACAGCTTTGTACATCAGGATCTCCATTTACACGAGACAGTCTTGAACAATCCCCCAAGCAGGATGTTGAGTGAGATCCTGCGGATCTAAGGTTGGTTTGATCGCCTCGAACGTTGCACATATCGGATCAGAATGAGAGAGAGGGAGGTTAATCTCTATAATGCCTCGTAAACACAGTTTCGATGCCAACACAAGCTCCGAACACGCTAGTTCGGCTAGCTTGTTCATGTATACGATATGCTTTACAAAGTAACGAGATTTCTCAACACGGGAAATTCTGTGTAAATCGATCCTTCGATATTTACGTAAATGCTCTTTTTTTTAACACAAGTTCGTCCTTTTAACTCAAAAGGACACATATGTTATTTGCTTTTTTTAAATGCAATTATACTTATTATTTTTTACAAATTACTTATTCACCATCACTCTGGATACGATTATTTATTTTATAAATTGTAACATTATAAGGATTCTCATGCAACTCATCCGTGCTTTTTAGGCTTAGGAGATTTCTCATAAGTGTTTGAAGTCGCAAAGTCGTGATGGATTGAGAGCGCCGGGAAAGGTTAGGTTTTATTTATTGCTCGCGTACAGGACTTTCGTATTACCGGAGATGGCTCGTACGGAGACCGGAGATAGCAACAATTTTACGAGCCTGTGGCAGCAGTAAACAGCAAAGACGCATGTGAAAGGGTTCTTCTCGGCGTGTGAAGCTTCTTCATGCATGCTCGTTTTTCACATGCAAAGTGACTCTCTTCGTCCATCATGCTCTCATGAATCTCCCCAGGAAATTGCAACTTTCCCCACGCGCATATCACCGTTCACGCGTGCAGAATGAAGTTTCCAACCGGTGGAAAAATTTCTCTTTAATTTTTTACCAAACTTCCTTTTTTTATCTGCCATTTCGAATCGATTTTCCAAATCTTGCCCGACGTCCATTTGCTTTGCGTATCATTTGCCAACAATTAAAGTGGTATTTGCTTAAAATGACTAAATATAATTTCTTCAAAATTTGCATAATCGTTTCTTAGCATCACAAGTGCGTGTTAAGTTTAAACAAGCTCCACCATACAATGAAATCCGAATATTTATTGTAGAAAATCACAAATTTTATAGTTCCTCATAAAAGTTCAGATGTTAAAGTTGTAACTTTTAGTATAAATTATCTCGCTCATAAAATGATGAAACTTACTCAATTTTTAAAGAATTTTGATATAATATTTAAATTTTTCTAAAATAGGTTTATTTTTAAGATGAAAAGTTATCTTAATAAGATTTGATATGATGATTTTGTCATTATTACTTAATACAGAAAAATAACATTTGAATCTGCCTGTAGTGCGAGAACCTTCTCGAAGTATTATAATTAAAAAATTTCCTTTGCTCATTATTTTGCGTATGATAATATAATGTGTGAGTGTTTATTGAAGGGAACCGACAATTTATTCCACTTCACCATCGAAAAAAATTTGCATCGCAAGTGAAACATAAGTAGGCGAAAAATATAGGAAAAGTTCTTACCTTTAATCAATTATTTAAAATTTTCTGAAAATTGGAACATTTTTCATAATTTACGGTACAAATTGATACTGCAGACATTTTATTTTGCACTTGATAAATAAAGCAAGTAAAGAGAAAATGGTGAGAATCCCCTATCATTTATTTTGCAGAGTCTCAAATGTGTATAGGCAGCCACGGTTGTGATCTACCGTTCTTATTTTTTTTATACGCTGTATAAATATATTTTCCTCCCTATCGAGAATCTTCCTCCTTTTCATGGCTGTCTTCCATTATTAATCCATACTGGGGTTCGGGCAGTGGAAGTAGACGCCGAGTTTTTGCTCCTCAGAAGAAAATCCTCGAAGAAGGAGGATATGCTCTTTTTCTTCTTCTCTCGCATTCTCCCGCACTCCTTTTCTCCCTAATTTAAATTACCACGGGATAATGGTAGTCGCGGTTTGAGCCAGTTGGATGGAAAGGAAAATGAAACTGATAAAGATAGGAACGTATAGATTGAAAAAAAAAACGAGAACAGCCGGAGTGTGAAAAATTGAAATAAAACCATGATAATTGATCCATACTTCTAGCCCCAGACTTTTTTTCTCTTTCTCAATTTTTATATTGTATCGGCTGATCCAATTTTATACAATTCCAGTTAACTCAATTATTCCGAATTGAAATTCATTTTATTATAAATTTTTCTGACAAGAATAAAGTTTTTTTCCCTTTTTTTAATCAAGCATTGAAAGTATTTGGGATCATTCGTACAGGTTATTACAAAACTCAGTTTAAACATTTGTATCGATTAAAAAAAAATTTTTTTTCTACTATATTTTCCGGATAAATAGCCGTGTAGTTTTTTTTTCTTTGGCTCATTATGCATTTTTGTTTTTTTTTAACGAATGAAAATTTTAGGTGGTGTTTCCACTCGAGTAAGCTCGTCTCGCGGGGTCGTTTTTCGCTATCGCAAAGTTTGAATTTCCACGTGGATTATCCGCAAAAGTTCCGAGTTATACTTTGCTTGGATAAATATATATTGTGCCGTATTTACACCACGACTGAATTCCGTAATGCATGTGCATTTTCGCGAAAATTCGAGAAGAAAAACGCATCTCCGGTACAACTTTATTTTCGATTGAGAAAGACAAGAGTTTGAAATCTGACTGTTACGAATCAGATTTTTATTGCACGCGGTATATACAATCCCGTCGAATATTCGCAATACGTTGTTCCGTCGTGCTTTTATTTTTTTCGCAGTTACGATACGTCTTATGGAAATTTTTTGTACTCTATTTTTCCCATATACTTTCACGTCTCCAGTCGTGTTTCAGTTCTCACGTCGTACTGCATTTCTACTCCGAACTCGCCCTTTTTTTCTCCGATTCGTCGCAATTCGCCAACTTTTCCTTCACTTTTATCTTCGTCGCTCCATACGATGCACCGTAGAAAAAGAAAAAAAAACGATATTTCACGAAAAAAAAAAATTCGTCGCGTTGGATCGTAACGTTGAGACACGTTTTACAATTTATTACTTTTATTATAGTGAAAAATAAAGTTTGATCGTGAAATCGGAATTTCGTTAAAATTTTGTTAAATGGATTTGCGATTTTGCAAGCCCGATGAGAGCTTGATCGTAATCGGATGTGTTTTCGCTGCGAAAAGCATCGGCGGCGATAAACGGCGCAAGTTCACAGGGTTATTGAAATTTTAGGGTAAAAGGGAAAATCCCTTTATGCTTGATTCTCTAATTAATAGCTCGAATTGCGCGCGTGCTTGACAGCCTAAACTCTGTGCATTAGCGCCGGCGAGTTTCTCTCTGCGCGGCTCAGAGTGGTGGTTATTAAACTAATGTTTCTAAATATACATACACCGAAACGGGAATACACTTGTCTATAATTTACATTAGTAATGGCTTCGAGGATACGCGCGCGAGGACAAGTTTCCAGTACGTAATCGTGAGAGTGCTGTTTGCTATCAGTGGGAATCTACAGAATATTATATAGGTCGTTTCAAAAGAAGAAAAAAAACTTTTGCGTCTACTTTACATTATTTTAATGTCCTTTTTAAATTAAAACACAATGTATTTTTATGTTATTTGCGTTTATCTTTACAAATCTATTTACTTAAATTTATGAATTAACAAAAAAGAGTACAAGAAATATTTTTATGAACTATTTCGATAAATCCAATAGTATACGAAAAAAATTGCAAAATATGGCTCAAAATATAAAAACGAATAATTTTTAATGCGCTATTAATGATAGAGTATCTGATAAATAAATATGTATTAAAAAATGAGTAAAGTGTGAGAAATCGTGGACGTGACTGTAAGAGAGCTCGTTATTAAATAACATCCGATAACGACACTATAAAGCACTCCGAAAATATCACCTGCAGTTGTTAGGTAACTGTGAGTAGTGGCGAAGGTATATTTTGGGTATTAACGTAAAATTTGAGCCGCATATTCTCAGCGGGCTGCGGAGGAAATTGTATACGGAGGGCAGTGGAGGCACAAATTCGAAAATTGAACTCATTAACAATAGCTGACGTGTAAAGTTCGTCCCGTCGGAGTGGAGTTCCCACTGTTTCATCCCTGCGAGACCATTTAGTCACCTCTCGTTGTCCGACACTCGCGTAGGTGGACGTTTCTGGCTATGCATAACCATTTCCTATATGCCTCCGATCCTAACCTCTATTTTCGAGTGATGCACGGCAGAGTTGCACTTTCCACCACAATTCTATATCTAAAACACACACGTTTTATTGCATGCGCAAATAATCGCGTGTGAGATACTCTCAGGGGAAATCTTTCTCAATATTCTTTTTTCTGTCATCAATTTACAGAAAAATGTATCAATTACTATTAAATTCAGAGACTATGATAAGAACAGCAAGTGAGTTGGAAACGTTAAGATATATCACAATCGTAAAATGGTTTTGAGACAAATTTGTTTAAAAATTTTTACAGATCTTCTTCAATGTCATATATACACCTCTTATTTCAAAATTCACTACGAGGGCTGCACTCATTAATAAACTATAATTTATAAATTCACTGTGAGCGCTGCTCGCATTTTGAAGCAGAACCTTGGTTTTCTGATTTTCCTATATTAAAAAAGACATGAGGCCTTTAATCGATTCATCGGAATAGAGCGCATTATGGGCAAAGTTATATGAAAAAGTATGCGTCTAGAACAACAGCAAAATGTCAATTCAAACATGTCTAAAAGGAAAAAGCGGTCTCTGAAGAAGAGGTATCTCTTTCGATTTTTTTTGATAATCTTCAAGACACGTGATAACTTTTAAAATAATTGATATATTAACGTATTTCCTACGATATTTGCTTTGTTTTTCAAAAATCTTAAAAAAATTGCTAATAATAAAGTTAATTTCGCCAAGTGAAAGGAAAGATATCGCTAATTGAAATTTTCATGGGTCTGCGAGACTCAGTGTGACTCATCAATTTTTATTTTATTTTAAGAGCCTATTCGATCAAAAATTTCCCGTAGATAGCGAAAGTACAACTTATTTGGGGCAAAATTCAAGAATTCATAATGAATAAGCCAAAAAACTAACTTTTGCATCAGTTTTTTTAAATTATTTCAATATGAATTCTTGGATTGCGCTCCGTATAAGTAACATTTTTGTTATCTACAGAAAATTTTGCGATCAAATGTGCTATTTTTAAATAGACACGAAATCTTTAATTAATTCATCGGAATAGAGCGTATTATGCGAGGTTATATGAAATATGCGCCTAGAAGAGTCGCAAAATATTAATTCAAATATGTCGAAAAGGAAAAAGCGGCTTTGCAGCGGCCGCGTTAATGCTTGTATAATAAATTGGTGAAATGTAGACTACATACATTTTTGCCAGAACATATTTGTTAATTTTTGTTGCTGTTAACTGTAATATAATTGTAAAACGAATCAACAGCTTCCGCAAACTTAAAAAAAAATTTTTGAAAACTTGCATTGTTCAGATAATTATAAATGAAAAAAAATTAATAAACTGTTTTCAAATTTGTAATGATCAAAAATGTATGTCAAACACATGAAATAAATCGGATGGTAAGCTATATATAAGCTTTTGTTGTTTATATTCAGGGCAAACACATGCATTTTTCATGCGAAAAGAAATGTTGAAATGCTGAGATGTTTGGAAATGCGATAAATCTGAAACCGTTTGGTGAATCATTTTTGAATACATACATGCATAGAAAATTGAACTACCATTTTTCAAATCGCTTTAATAATTCACCCTCAATACTGCAGAAGAATTGATGAAGAGGTGTTTTTGAGACAAAATAAAGAGGAAAAGAAAGATCAAGTGCGTTCGGAGGGGCTCGATCATTCGGTTAGATACGATACACCTGGAAAATATAATTTTACGGGCGAGAAAGAATCAGGGAAGCGAGTGAGGTCGCGCGAGCTCTTGGGGTGAATGGCGGGAGGGCCGGTTGTACGATCGCGACGAATGGACTCGTGAATAATTCAACGGATCGAGGAGAAAAGGGATTCTCGAATGGCCCGCCGGTTATATCGTCGAAGCTGGGAAACAGCGCCGTGAGAAATCCCGCGGCGCCGTTGAAGAAAGGTAGAGAAGAAAAGGAAGAGAAACAGAAAATTAAGTATACGAGAGAGAAAACGTTGCGTTCTTGGTAAACTTGACTTTTCTTCCGACGCTTTTTCCAACGTTAACCTGTGCCTATGGTAATGACATTATCGCGGTGGCAGTCGAGTCTGACACTCCCTTTAATGAGACCAAGAACTTTCATTAAAAGTCTTGAGGATGAGATGCCCGAGAGACGTGACGCACCGAGAGGAATCTCTCTCTCTCTCTTTTCTCTCCCCCGCTATTAAGTTATGGTAAAATTCTTTTGTTAGGTCCTTTGTCGTTTATTCTTCAACCGGACCATTCAAAATTTTTACTCGCGATTAAGAATTTTATCAACTTTATATCACGGCATTGATGAGTATTCAAGGATTTCATCATTAGGGAAGGATCGACGTGAAATATATTCTAACTCTGATAATTGAGATTAAATGCAACAATTAATATAATTATTACACACTTTTAATAATTATAAACAGAACATATTAATTAATAATTGTTATAAAACCCCATTAAAAAACTATCGCATTTTTTGGTGTAATAAAAGGTACATGTCCCAATGGATGGACAGCTCCCATGGTTGGACAATTTTTGTTATATTATTTTTAACATTTGAATATTTTTCCCCAATAAAATCATATGTATTATTTTTCATATACAAAGAGGTTTATTTTTCATAACTCTAATTTATTGGAACAAACTTGCTGAACCCTATAGAGATAGGGTCAATTTTCTGTCCAACTATATTGGGACATCCTAAGTATTCAAACGTTCAAGTATTTATTTAATAGAAATATTATCTAAAATGTGTTGGCTTCCGAATTGGAGCCGCGTTGAGGGACTATTTTTAGCCAACGTTTCGCAATCGTTGCAGACTGCATTTTCAGGATGAGAGCTCTGATTCGGAGACTCCTCTGCTGAAGGTGTCCTATTTAAGCAGGTCAGTGATCCGTCATAGCTGAGTGGTCAGCCAATCAGGGACCTGCTTTTTTATTGAGGATCATGTGTCAGATGGGATTTGTACCATAGCCCTTATCTTTATTGATATTGTTTCGACGTTTTTAAATCTCAAGCTCTTCTCGATGTTTTGTTTCAAGACACCCTGAGCAGAGGAGCCTCTGAATCAGATCAATCTGCAACGATTGCGAAACGTTGGCTAAAAATAGTCCCTCAATGCGGCTCTAATCCGGAAGCCAACACATTAGTCTCAAGTCTAGAAATATTTAAAATTGATACATAAAATGAGTTTTGAATCACTAAAATATCAGACAAGAGTTGAATTTGAAGCAGATTTTTTTATTTATATCTTTTTTAAATAAAGATAAAGTATGAA
The DNA here is from genome assembly GCA_030522545.1 of Cremastinae sp. A BG-2022a. Lineage (NCBI taxonomy): Eukaryota > Metazoa > Arthropoda > Insecta > Hymenoptera > Ichneumonidae > Cremastinae sp. A BG-2022a. Next base: position 78,481 of record JAPYYW010000505.1, on the reverse strand, counting down.
AATTCTTAACTGTCCAACTATTGAAACGTTTGCCTTAACACAAAATTGGTGCAACGAAAGAAGTAGCTTGAGGCTGAGACATGATTGTGAGTCGGAAAATTCGAAGCGAGGGTGAACGTGTCTCGTGTTCTCACTTCGAGGAATGCGTACCTGAATATTGCTGCATTTCGAACGCTAATGATTCTCGTTATAGGAAGGTCTAATTAAGATCGCAGCCACGAGCAATTAGTGCACTGTTCTCTGACACCGGAGACACGCTCCGGGTGCAATGCGCTTTATATTGAGAAGCTTTCAAGAGAAATCGAGAGAGAGAGAGAGAGCGATAGTATAGACAGAACATCGGTGCGGGGAACTCGCCTCGTTACGCCGAGTGTACGAGCGCCAAAACGTTCGTGTACGATGATGACGATGTATTCGCGTAATTCCAAGGATGCACACGTACGTCGTAACCGCAAGCTTCGATGCGAACACTCGAGCTTTCAACCTCTCGCTTTTTCTCGCTCCGTTTCTCCGATGTTCGCTGGCTAGCCGCCTGAGACCATCCCGTACGTGGACTGAGCGCGCCTCCGAGCACGAGAGATTCTATGGCGAGCCTATACACATCTTGCTTCCAAACGAGCAAACGCCGCCTGGCAAACCTCCAGTCCTTTGTCCTCGCTACGCTCGCCTTTTTCAAATCTACATCAATGACTGCTCGTCCATTGCCCTATACTCTTATTCTCATTTTATTTTCATTTTTGGCTTTTTTTTAAACAATTTTTATTATCCAATTTAGATACTCTACACGTGAGTTTTACTTTTTAAATAATATTTATTCATTCTCTGAGTAAAAAGTTGAACTTTTTTTTTATCTTTATGCTTAATACTCTTAACTCTTCTAGAGTAAAGAAATTGTTTTTAAACTTTTTAATTATAAACTTTAATTTTGCTTAGAGTTTAAAAAGTTATAAAATATTTTTAAAAAATTTGAACTCTTCACTCTTTCAACTTTTGAAAAAGATAAACAATTTTTTAACTCTTCACTGAAAGGAAGTACAAAAATATCAAAATAAAAAGTGTAATTAAGACATTTTATAAAATCAAATAAAATTTATCATATTTATTGGAAACTTAGTGATTCCGCCCGCTCCCTTACTACTACTACTACTACTATGTAACTTTAATTATTGTTACCCGAATAATAGTTTAACGGTTATCGAGGTTGTGAAAATTTATTGAATTTTAGGTACGCGTATGAAATTGACAGGTCGAAAGAAATAAAATGAAATATTGTCGAGATCAAAGCCGGATCGTTCAGCATCGAGCTCTTATTCCGCTGGAAAATATTTACGTCCCGACTGTGGAGAATTTCCCAGGGAAGTTTTGTTACACTCGCGATACGGTCTCACGAGACCGCGATGATCGAGTACGTGGTATATCAGTCATGACGATGTCGACATTCGTGATAAGGCTCTTTGGTTCTGAATTTCTCGCAGCAAATATACAAGAGCTGCGAATCAGACGAGTATTAATGGGTATCACGTTACGCGAAAAAAGAGAAAATTTTTCCGGTAGACAAGACATTATTCACAGGAAAAAAAACACCTGATGTGAGTGAGTACCCAAAAGATACAGTGTACACTCTCAATAGGACCCCCAAGGAATATTCATTAGGGTGTTTCATTTTTAGGCGATATTTTTTTTTCTTTGTTATACCTGAAAATCTGATACTTTAAGGAAAATAAAAAATTATCCCATTTGGGAAAGAATTCAAAGTGCGGCTTAGCTCATTCAAAAATTCAATTTATCATTTAAATAACACAGGAAAAATTTTTTTTGTTTCAATTTGTTTTTTTGTTATTAAAAAAAAAATTTTTGAAAAAAAGAGCATAAAGCCATTATAGGACATTAAATTTTTTATTTTCCATAAAGTATCAAATTCTTAGATTTAGCAAAGAAAAAAAAATATCGCCTAAAAATGAAACACCCTAATGTTCATATTGAATAAGCAAAAAAACTGATTTTTGGATTAATTTTTTTAATTTTTCAATGTGAATTCTTGAATCCCGCCCTGATTTTTTTAAGTTTTACATGTTTTAATGCATTTTCACTTTTACATTTAAAAGTTTATCTCAAAACGAGTGCTTCTCGAGCTTCTGTTAAAAAAGTATGGCACGCAAATCGTTTACAAGAAAATTCATGCCGATTAGCATATACATGTCCTTATTGCTGCATGCTGTATTCATCTCGGCTTGCGAAGAATTCACCTTTGGACTATATAGTGTCAGTGTGAAACCTTTCGTGTACTCGTGTGAGTGCGAATTCTCCACAAGTCTTCAGCTCATGCGCAGCTTCGTGATAATCGACATTTATTGTCTTTTATTTCTGTGACTATATACACCAAAATTACAAACATGTACACCCTTTTTAAAAATTTTTTAAAATAAACCATTTATTGGAGCATTTGGACAGTTCCAGCACATAAAATTTTTAGAATCATCGCAACATTTCGTCAAGATCTTTTTTTTAATTTTTTCTTTCAATGCGACACTACTAAGAGAATCACTTAAAATGGTTAGCCACTATACTTGCGACGATAGCCACTGAAATCCGTGAGGTCCAGAGAGGTAGTTGCCTGAAGCCATCGAGTGTAATCGCATTAAGTGCCCTCCAGTCTGTACAGCTCTCTCATTACGGAATAGACGCTCGTGTATGCGTTGAAGCGAATTACTCATACGCTTCCCTTCTCGTTTTCCGAAAGGTCCCCGACTTTGCTTGATTCGAACAAGTCAAATAGAAAAAAATCGTGCACTTCGGAGCAATTCAAAGATGAACCAGATTTTCCGAAACGAACTTTTCGATTGTACATTTTTTTGTACAATTCAATCAGCACGCTTTTTGTCTCGAACGAATTTGATATGAACAAAAGAGAGATAAAAACCTTATAAGAAAAAAATACTGAATGTAGCAAAATGGTAAAGTAAAGAGTGGACAAAAAATGTTTTGTTTGTTAAAAAAACTAACCCTCCGTAGACCATATGATTTTTTATGGCACCTCTGGTCATATCGGTCCTTTTCATCTAGCCACTTACATCTCTTGTATTTGGAGAGGACAAAATTCCCCTTTTCCCCATCTTTTCTTCTATTGATTCTACTTTAAGGTTTTATAGTTCTTATAGTCGTTGCATTTGCTTTATTTTTAAATAAAACGATTTAATCAACAAGATTTTCGAAAAAAAGTTGTTTTACGAATAAAAAATGCCATTTTTTTCCATTTAACAGAAAACAAAAAATCTTACACGACTTTATAGCTGTAACTATATTCTTTTAGGAAAAAAATGTCTTGAGTTTCCACATTTCAAAAAGTATATTTGTATCTAGTACAAATATACTTAATAATCTAGTACTTAATCTTAAATCTAGTACTTCATTTGAATAAAAAAATCTTTATTGTTAGCATCATCCATAGAAACACAAAAAAAATTTTTTATATTTTAACATTGCCCTAAACTTGGTTGGAAATAACGAAATGATTCTTTTCAAACTATATTATGAAGACTTTGGTAAATCGAAAATATATCCTGGACAATTAAATAAAAATATACCATAAAAATTACCTTAAATTAATGAACATGATAGAAGGTTTGTTTAGCTTTTTAGACAAATCTGTTGTAAAAATTTTATTATACCTCAGATAACCTTGAATGTAGATTTTCTTTATAATCAATATTCAACATTATTTCTCAATGAACTTGAACTCGCAAATAGTGTTGAACATGAAAAAAAACTGAGTAGAAACTTTTTGATTTGACTGTCACAGACCATAACTACTTTAAAAGCTGAGATCGTTAAAAGAACTTATTCGTTTTTCTCTTGTTAAACTTTTTGGTGGCATTATGTACTTCTTTTCGTTTGAAGCACCAAAATGTAGATGCTTTTTTTGTTGAGGGAAGGATCGTGGAAAGATGAGTTGCGTTACCGTATAGTCCAATAATATTTCGCGTGGGTGTACATATATAGCTATTGTTTGCCTCGGTTTTCTTGTAATGATCCGTGAGCTAAAAACGAGATGTAACAAACGTAGCGCGCGTGTACGCCACTAAAACTAAGATTACAGTGTAAAAGCGGGCAACAGTTAAAGCTTGAGCGCTCCGGAAACTCGTAGCCACGTGAGTGCGGTACGAAAGCACGTACGGTCCTTCCGTGCCAAGTCGGCGAGTGATCGATTCGGAATTCCGACGAAAAACTTTTTCTCCTTGAGCAGCATTTTTTTCTTCCTCTCAGGGCATTTGAGAATGCAAATAAAAATTCACGCTGCGATCGTTATTACACATTCAAAAAGTTTATCTTATTCCAGTTCCCAGAAAATTTTAATGCCTGTATAAGAAAGCTCAAAGAAAATTCGATGTTTGTTATTGGGATGAAAGACCGCGATTTCTGAACCCAATTTTTGCGGCGATTTTAAAAGAAGTATTTTTACTAATTTTACGTTTGGCGGGGCGCATTTTGCGGAGTTTTCCAACAATAATGACGAGAGTGCACGGTGGAAAAGCGAACGAAACGCCCAGTCGGCACAAAGGGGAGGGTGTACGATTTTCGCGTTTGTATTGCTCCGGGATTCCCGTAAGTCGGGAATCTCAGAAAGTTTTCAAAGTCCTCCCGCTGGTTCTGGAACTAATTCGTATACGAATGTCCTGCAAACGAGCACGGGAATTCTAGAAGAGAGAGGAACAAGGAGGATGAAGAGTTCAAATCCGCGAGAGGGAGAGAGAGAGAGAGATAGTGAGAGAGAGAGAAAAAGATTCAGTAAGGATTCAGGGAGCGCGAGAATGGAAAAGACGAAGCTGCCAAAGTTGACTCGGTCTGGGTGGCGAGTTCGCGGACAACTGCAAAGGGAAAGACACTTCCTTGTATATATTCGCTGTATAGATATCTCTTTGATCGGTATTTTCTTCGATGTTCCAGCGTACGACCACTGAATTCAGAATCGGTTGTTACTACTTTTGAGGAAACATAAGCCACGCGATGGATAGAGAATGCGAACGAGAGAGAGAGAAATAAGGCAGAGACTCTTTTCTTCGAAGCTCTCCCCACGTTTGTGGCAATTGTTTCGAGCGTTTGGCCAGTTATCGAAGTTTCTCTCCTGACGACAAATAAAGTCGAGAATCGCTGCTTCATAAATGTATAGACATATGCGCGTGTATAATTTAATGCGGTTGCTGCACTCGGCGCCGGCATCTTCTTCCAGGCCTTCCTCCATACCCGCGCTCTTCGAGTTCAACGTATGTGTCCGCGTACATGAAAATACGGACGTGTCGGGAATGGCAAGAAATCGTGCATCGAGCCACGGGCTGATGAGAATTTGCCGAATAAAAAATATCCTCGGTGTTTTCAACTACCTAAACCTTCATTTAAATAAAAAATCATTTAATCCAAACAGATTCCAATTAAAGTTTAAACAAGTATAGGTAAAATAAAAATACAAATAAAATAGTATAATTTTTGTAAAAATGATGATAATATGTTTTTGTGAGAAACAGAAGACTTCACGCGAGATTTCGCTGTCTCTCCATAACATTATATTCACGGAGATTTTCCGTATGGAAGTATTTTTTCTATTTCTCGTTACTTTTGTTTCGCGACATTTTGAATCTGCGTTTACATCCAAAAGCTTGTTTTTTTTTCGTCTTATCACTTTTTTCATTTATTATTGACCAGTTAATATTTTTTATTATAAAATGTGTAATTTAGAGATATATTTTATGATTTTAAGAAGAGTATATCCAATACACTCTTGTTTAAACTGGTGACTCGTATCTTCGATAACAAGATGTAATAAGGCTGTCTTTAAAAATAATTCATTTTTGTTTTCTATATCGCATCGTTTATAACCGATCGATCAATGTTTTTATTTTTTTTTAAACGATTTTCTGTAATTACAATAAGCCAGCATCGCGCGAAATATTGGAGGAGGCAGCTCCGCTTGGAATTCGCTGCAGACATTATAGATCTTTGCGAATTCCTCACGTGCGGTGAACGATAAAGGAAAAAAGCTCTGCGGGCAGGATAGGCCGAAGGACGCGGTGAATATGAAGAGGTCCGGGAGGTCCAGAGGGTTTTGTGTTTAGTCAGCCGTGCAGAAAAAGGTTCTTCGTGATGGCAGACCTCCTCCGGGAATCACGAGAGCAATACCCGGAAGTACATGGCCGGAGGAGAATGCCGTTGAAGAAAGAGCGAGAGGGCGACACATGTGAGGTAAGAATAAAATGCGAGAAGAGCCGGAAAATACAACGGGCATAAAACTCATCGTAGAGTGTTGGGAGAGCGAGTGCGAGAAAGTCTTTAACGGCGAACGGTCCCTCGCGGCAGCAACTAACCAAAAATTGTCGACTTTACGCGGAGGAGCGACTCCCCCGTGAATTATGAGCCCGATAGCTCCTGTCCCAACCGTCACAATTTATTTATCCCTCACCCTCCGATCGTGCCCACCTCGTTTCGCAAAACCGAATTCAATGGAGCGAAGGAGATGAGAGAAGTCTTGGGAAACGATAAGGTTTAAAAAATGGCGAAAATAAACAAAGTAGGGTAAAATATACGTTCGTGGGTTAGAGAGGAGACAAATGAAACACGAAAGTGTTTGTCAAAATCAATTTTTGTTTTTATCGTCTAACTAAATTGAAACAAATTTTGAAGAATATTTTTAATAAATAACTTAAATTGGTATTATATTCTTTTTTCATGAAAATCTAGTTTTCGATATGTATAGGAAGACTCTTCGGTTACGCCTTGAGAGAGGAAACGTTTTCTTGTTTGGTCGTCACGTCACGTGTCGCGTGAAGTGCGAAGTTCTCGCTCTGCGACTCGCTACTCGAAAACTTAACTCGATCTGGTCAGGAAAGTGAGCGAACGCGAGACTTTGGTGAAGCTTTCGCATGATAATTTCATTTTCTCATATTACGTGCAAAATATATCATCGAATTATAATTTCAAACAAATGAAAACTTACAGTAGATATTTTTAAAAAATATACATACACTGTAAAAAATTTCGTGCTGTTAACCAAATTGTGTAAGTGGTAAAAGGAAATAGTGTAAAATAATAACACAGGTGTGTTTGTTAAAAAATGTAGAGTGGTGTTACTTGCTGATTTCATGGGATTAAAAATCGATATTTTCAGCAATAGGGATGGGCAGAGCTCGATACTTTCCTGAGAAATGAAAATTTTTCAATGGATGATGTTTATCACACCATCAATGAAATAATGCATCACCTGTTGAAAAATTTTCATTTCTCAGAAAAGTATAGAGCTTCCCCCATCCCTGTTCAGCAATAAAACTTTTTCACGTTTTTGGCAGTCCACTCTATTAAGTGGCAATAAACGGAAGATAATGAACGTGAAAAATTTAGTATCGGGTACCTGAGTTGAAGCTTGGCATACCAAAATATCATTTTATGACTCATTATCTGAATATCATTGAGCAAATCTGTTCCCGAGGACATCTTTCGATAATCAGGTTTGAGGGGAGGGATTATTATTTCAACGAACTGATGATACTTAAATACAAAAATTTTTGAAACATTGCCAGAACATTTGCTACTCAACATCAATGTTACATGTATTATGAAAAAAATGAGTACACAAAATTTGTTTTTTTAAAGAAAAAATGTATATAATAAATTAATCTACATCAGGGTAAATCTCTGCATTCAGAGAGAGCAAAATAAAAAAATAATTTACGAACTTGTTAACATATGGAATTTTTTACAAACAAAGTTGCATGTAATGTGCATAAATTTTACAAATAAATCGAAACTTACATTATTTCAAAACATTCTTTATATTATTGAGTTGCTTAATCTGTATCTCTTTTTTATTCGCACCGAATGGTGTTAGTAAGAATATATAGTGTTACTTCATTAATTTGACGCACTAAATGATGTTTATATTGCGTTAAACATTATATGGAGGTAACTAAATATTTATATAAACCAAGGATGATGTTAATTTAACACCATTTTAATACCAAATTTTTTACAGTCATACGAATTTGGGGACAAAATTTAATCCAAGTGGAAAATCTTGCACGATGGTTTATATAGTTGACGAAAATCAGACAGATAGCTAGAGAGAGAAAGACAGAGAGAAGGAGAGAGAATGACAAGAATTTGAAGCTCTCGGGAAGCTCAATGGGAAAATGTTTTATGTTGCACAGTGATCTCGTGTCCACTTGCACTATTAACCTCTCTGCATTTCGGCCGGCTCGTTGACTGCTAAATTGGGCGCAGAATTTGCGTTGTTGTTTTTCGAGCGCGTTCACAGATAAAAGGTCACATTTCCGTGTGATTTAACGTGCAAAACGAAGAGGATTCTAGAGTTTTCGTGGCACTTCCGTTATTCTAGCGTGGAAATCGTCTTCTCCTAGACTTTGTTTTCGTTTTTTATCCTTTTCTGCCTGGATATGACTGCTACTGCGCACGCTATACACGAAAGTTTTTCTCTTTTCTTGGACTTTTTCCTGATACGAAAGGGAGAAAAGGTACGGTCTTAATTGCGGGCTCTTGTCCCGCAAAAGTTTTTCGAAAAAAATAAATTCGCGGTGAAGAATACGAAGTTAAAAAAAATCAAAGATATTGAAAAAGAGTTGCCGGCGTCCCATTAAAAATTCCGATTACTTTTTACAGTACTCATTTTACTTAAATTTTATGGTCGTAAAAAGTTTCAGCGAAGATTAGACTCTTTCGAATCTTTTCAGTTTGCTGGTACGATCGAATTGATACAAATTAAACCGAGTTGCGTGTAATGAGCTTTTTTCCTGATTGGTATATAAGAATGTGAAAAAAAACGCTAATTTTCTGCTCAAAAACTTAAATAAGGAAACTAATTTAGTGTCTCTCTCGCTATTGGATGGTATTGAATCTCAGGATAATGGCTTTTTACGACTCGATGAGCGCAACCACGAGACAGAGAAAGAGAAGTAAAAATATCTTAAAGTAGAGCTCGGGGAAAACGTCGGAAACTCGCTTTCAGCTTAATCGCCCGTGTCCATTTTCCGTTATAAATCGCCATAGATGTCATTTTTCCTTTTATTCCTTCTCACTTATTCTACTGAATCCCTCCAGGAAATATTAAGCGGCGTCTAGTCACGCGCGCGTGAGCGATTCGTCGCTCTCTGTCCGTCAATTCAAAAACACTTCGTTATAAAATTATTCTGGATACGAAATTTTTGAGAATAAAAGCAACATCGTATACGTTCGCAAAACTAAATTAAGTGAGAAGTCTATTTCGAGAGTCTTACTTCTTCTAGTGATATCGTTCGAGAGAGTATTTTATTTAGTCTCCAATGAAGAAAAGTTGCGAAAATTCGCGATGAAACGCCCAGGAGCGGAAAAGCCCTCGCGTCTTTTCTCTGACGAACTAGGAAGTTACGTCATTTTCTCGTACAATGAAAAGTTTATCCCATTTTCTTACACATTCCCTCCCTGCTCTCACTCTCGTTATTTCTTTTCCTTATGTCCCTGCAGACCGTGTCGTCGAGTTTTATCCCATTCAAACGCCCCGTTCCTTTCCGCGAATGTCACCCAACTCGACCATGCGCTAAATTTTCCCCTTCGAAAAACTCAATGAGAAAAACCGAGGACAGAGGGAAACATTGGGCAGACGCGAAAACGCACTTATTGTGGTCGGATTCGCACCAAAAGACTTTTTTGTCGTTTAAACGGTATTAAAATTATTTTTATCCAATATTTTATTTTTTCAAAGGCGCACATTTCGTAACCGTTAAATCTTTGAACAATAGTTCTTGGAGGCACCGGAGCGCGTAATTTAATTCTTGATGCACATGCGAAGTTTCAAAAGGCGCGTTAAGAAAATTCTCTGCTCTCTCGTTCCAAGCGCGAATTCTGGCCCGCGAGCGTATACAAAAAGTGTGAGCGAATATGCTCGAGCAAAATAGTTCTCATCCATATGCAATATTCGGGCTCGAGTTTGCTTCTCGCCGTTATCGAATGGAGGCAAAACACGCGTACATTTGACGTGTTTTCCGGAATTTCTGGCGGAAATTCATCGTCAATTTTTTGCCACGTACAAAAATATAGGATAAAGAGCGAATTAATGAATTCGTGATTGATTTTTTCAAAGAGTTTATTATGCAAAATTTTGTTTTATCAGCGGGAAAAAAGTTGCTTGGCACAAAACAAGAAAGCTGAAGAATTTCAGAGTTGAGATGTATGAGTTAGAAAAAAAGAGATCGACTTATGTGTGACATCGTGTTTCACCGAAATGAGGACAAGGGAGGATTCTTTTCTTTCCTCGTCTTATTCTTTGTTTCGACTCCGTGGCGCCACGAGCGAGCCCGCTCACCCTCTCGACGGCGATTCATCCCTTCTCGCATCGAAAGGCATTCGCTTCGCCACCGGCACTTTCCTTATCCAGAAGTTCCGATGAGACTCTCGTCGATTTTATTCGATTCAAGTCTACGCCGTGTATCACATTTTCAAAAAAAAAAAATTTATTCGAGTATACAACGAGAAAGAAAATTTGAATCAAATTTCCAATTGAATATTTTTCACATAAATTCTCTTCAAAATTCATTTTATTTCTCACTTTCATTGGGATTTATGTTTAAAAAATTGAAAATAGGTCGTATGTTCGAATAGAAAATCAGTTTAATTTTGCTTTTCGAATGAAATATTGAAATATTTTTTGGTCGTGAAAATTTGTTTCCTTCTGTTAATACTCAAGTGAAAATCTCGAAATTTATACAAAGTTCATAAAAGCATATCTCGCGTTTCGAATGACTAGCCGAGTATCTTTTGAGTCCGTAATTTTTTTTTGTCATATCGTGCATGGATACTAAATCTTCTTTATGTTGTCATCTCTTCCAAAACATTGCAGACGGTCGTTGGGAATTGTTGGAAAAAGTGCTCCCGGGATCTTGCGGATCGTCGCGAGAGGATACGAAAACAGGAAAATGCTTTTAATAACTCAGCTGGGCTATGGGAGGAGAAAGAAATTCTTGTAGCCCATGGTGACTGCCTCTATCGATCTTTGGAAAAGCTTAGGCAACCTGATATCATTCCGTATTAAACGGATGAATCCGGGATTCCTTCCAAAAAGTATTCTCTAAAAACACTATCGATGATGGCAATCGATCAATAAAGATGTCTCAACAAATATATTCCAAAATATGTTGGCAACCAACAGTTTATCGTGTAACTTAGTCAGTGTAAGAAAGTATATTTAAATAAAAAAGCGTACCCTTTCTATTCGGCGATTGAAATGGTGAAGCGATTGTAGAGAAAAAAAAAGAAACGCGAAAGAGCGACTCTATTTTTATTCTTTTCGAATCAAGTCTGGCTCCGTTCGCATTGCCAGGGCGGACGATCGAATCCTTTCCACCTCGAGTCTTTTCGGAAAGTGAATTCAACAGAGTGATCCCTTTCCCTCCTGTCCGTGCTTCCCTCATCCTCTTTTATTTTCTTCCTTTTTTCGAGTCATGTTATTGATTTTTTTTATTACTTTTTTGCAGACGAGAGCCCTTTGGTTCAGGACCAAACCCCCTGGCTCTCTCATCACATTTTTCTTCCCTTTTTCTCTCTGGCTATGCAGGAAGAGTCTTTGAAATCCTATTCGTCCGATGATAGCTCATCGGTTGAAGGGTCACCGATAACGATCGACGTTGCTAATAGCTCGGGAAAAATGTCAGATGTAATATGGGGGTCTGTCCGGATGAAGATCGATCGATCTCGATATAAAACCAGATCCTGTGTAAATTAGTCTTCAATTTCTTCGTTAGGAAACTTCTATTTTTTTCCAAAGCATCATTTCCATGAAAAAAAAGTTGAATCTCTAATAAATCGAACTATACATTTTTTAATATGATTTTTATTTCTTAGAAAATTTAATATGTACTTTTTCATATTCAATTTTTTGACTTATTATCTTTACGAAAATACATCATATCTTGGAAACTTTGCTTGATCGTTCGACGTTCACTATGAATTCTTATTGAGGCATAAATTATGTTGACACAAAGGTTTGGTCCTCAAATATTGAAGAAATCCCTCATTAAAGTTTAGCCTAATGCAAACTCAGACTATACATACATATGTAACGTCGTCGAATAAATCAATATAATATTTCAATAAAAAGAGATTATAAATGTGTACAGTGAAATTGAAATTTTGTTATAAATTTTTTACACACAAAGTATTTTTCAAAAGTCCGGTAAAATCAATGAAAATTCATGAGGAAGGCAATAACGGCGTTAATGAAAATTTGATCGTGTTATGTGGAACGTGTTTGCTCGGATGGTTTGATCCCTTCAAAAATTGGCAATAATATTAGCTTTGTCATGCGTTCTGGCAGAAACGAGAAAGCAGAAAGTTTTATGGTGCCTACGTGCAAAAATGCAATTAGTCAATCAATTTACGGGAATAGAGAAGATTCTACCTATTTTCCAGAGAGCTTTTCTGGCGAAAATTCTCATTTCTCTCCCGTGATTGGAGTTTTAATAGATTTTTCGACTCTTCCGTGAAATTAATTAAGAATAATAAAATAAATTATTGATGTGTTTCTGATCCAATTAATTACAAATTTTCATTGTTTTGTGTAAGTTCGCCACTTTCCTGTATAATGATACAGAAAAATCAATTAGAATGGCTTATCATTTATGTAATGTTGTGTTTCACTCTGTCACACCAAACTTCGTTTCACTTTCATCGCGACTAATTGGTTATTGAATGATATATGTATAAAAGTATCCAAACACAAAAGTAAATTTAATAAAACGATATAATATTTACATTTTCTCATTAAAAAATATTAATGCCTTATTAATACATTATACAAAATATATACATAATACAAAATATTAAGGTGAAAAACGATTAATTAACTTTACATTGCATCTAAAATTCACAATATCTTTGCATGGAATGTATCGCTCCGAATTTTTTGTCCTTGTCTCGAGTTGTGAGCACGTTTCGGTACTTGTGGGGACTTGTTTTCGCGAAAAAGCGCATAAATGCTTCACACGAGGATAGCGTACCCGGCGCGAGGAAAAAAATAGAAAGTGAAAAGTTGACCGGGTCTTCTTTGCAGGGGCGTCGACTCGCGACGTTCTTCCAGAAACATGAAGTTCGCCTCCGACTGTTTTCGGGCGGAGAGAAGTTTGGGATTTATCGGGTATGTATATACCACACGAAAAAGCGAAAATAGGAAGAAAGAGAGAAAAGGGATCTTGGAATTTATCATATATAAATAACAAAAGATGGATCAATCGCTTATAAATTTTGTTTCCATTTGAAAAAAAAAATGTTGGCAATGGTATAAGAAACAAAAGAGACTCACCTATTTTGACAATGGGTGGTAGAGCTGAGGCGTAGAAATTGGACCAGTGAAATTGGAGTATGAAGACGAAGGCTAGCAGGCAGCCCAGGGCGCTCTTCATAGCTCATCTCGAAGACCCACCCTCGAGGCACTCCACCCCTCCGACGAACACACACACGTACACACTCACACAAATACACTACCGCTCGACAAGCGTGGAAGACCTCCGTGCCTGGCGCTGTGCGCTGCCGCCTGACTCGTGCGACTTTCCCCTACATTCCCCTGAAACCAGAAATGTTCATCACCATGAGCGAAATACATTCCCCATTATTTATCATAATACACAAAATAATCAATTTTCTTCATTTTTCTTCTTTTATGAAAAAAAAAATTTTTTTTTCTTGTTATTTTTGTACAGCTGTTTGTTTTGTTATTTTATTTTATTTTATGGGCTCTGCACTGAAAACGAAATTTGGTTGATTCAACAAAATATTTTTTTTAATACGTTCAACGATATTATTTCGCAAATTGAACTTAATTCTTGGTTGATTTAACTGAAGTTTCATTATTTCAAATAAACAAGTGTGTTGTTTCGACGAAATATTTTCAACTAAATATTTTTCAACTAAATCTGTTCTCAGTGTGGTAATTCGTAAGCCTTAATCCAGAGTACGTTCAACATTATTCGAGTTGAAATCAAGACTTTTCGCTATTTTTCGAGTCGAGTGGAAATGGCTGTATGCAAGCTGGATCGAGCCCCTGTTCGCTAGCTGTTTTATAAATGGAAATATGCACATACAATGGGGGATACGTGATCCTTGGAAATATGAGCATTTTCTGTTCGTACTTCATCGGTACTCATTAGAGATGATGTTCTAAAGAGAAGATTACATCAATGGCGTATTCATTGGCTGCATTTTGGCGGTAGTACGTTAGCTCTACTCTTTATTTCTCTACTCATGACCACATTTCATCTTGAATTTGGTTACTTTAAAAAAAATGAACTATTTTGGAATAAATTTATCAAAAAAAAATCCTCTGCAGTTTTAAAAAGCCAAATTCAAGATAAAATATGATCATGAGTAGATAAATGAAGAGTAGAGCTAACATACTGCCATTTTGGCATTTTTTTACTATGTAGATGTTCTATTTAAACTGACCCTTTTCATTGAAGATTTTAAAAATAAATTTCGGTTCAATAAGATGTTCTGGTTGAATCGCGACCAGAATATTTTCTCATTTATTTTTATGCTCGATCTGTTTATGACTAATTCTTATCTTGAATAGTAAGAGACGCGTTACGAAAAGTTTTCCAATTATTGAAGAAAAATATAGGAGAAAAAAAAACGTTATCGCACATTCACATAATCTCCGAAGACACGGTCATTCGCCGGAAGTTATCGAAAGAGGGATATGTTTGTAATTGAATTCAATAGAGCGAGTTCAACGCCGGAGGACAATAACTCGATGAAATGCTGTTTTCAATTTTTTCCTCTCTTACCATCTCCGCTTTTGCTTCTGATTAATACACTTTTTACACTAGAATATATACGTTGGCGAATCGACAGACGAGATTTGCAGACAAAAACAGAAACAATGAAAAAAAAAGTCACGCTGCTGTCCGACATTTTTTCCCCTATCGACGACATTGCCGGTACGATATTCCGCAACGTTTTTTTATCGTTCTGTCACGGTGATTCGAATTTTATGACCAAAAGCTACGAACGAAAAAGGACTTGTTTTTTCCATGTAGGTACACCATGAATAAAAAAGTCTACTTAATCATTAAAGCATTGTCATAGAAATTTTACGAAACGGCGAGCTACTAACTTGAACGATTAGTAATTTTGTTTACATTATCTTTGACATGTTATTTGTATGTTCTTTTTTTTTAATCTCCTTCAACATTTGTCCTTAAGATTTATCGTCCTTGTTGATCCAACTAACTCAGCTTTCTCATCAACGCGAATTTTATTAATTTTTTTCTTCTATCCGAGTTTTTTCTCTCGCAAAGTCGGAACGTAAAGTTTATGGATGAGGATGAAGAAAGGAAGAAGTCAACAAATGAATTTCATTCGTGCTCTCATTATTCTTTTTGTATTTATATTTTATATGCTGTATAAATCTATGAAGAGCGGAGACTGTGAAAAATACGCCGCGTGATGATAATAATAAAAAGAAGGAAAAAAAATTACGACCCACCGCGACTTTTGATATTGAATTACCACAACAGACGGTAACATTCACTTGGGGACTATAATTTTCTCCACCCTCTTTACTCCCTCTCGACTCCCAGCCTCCTCTCTCCCTCTTTTATATTCAAGAAACCCCCCGATTCTAGCAAGAAATTCTAGTGAATATTAACTCGTCGACTTTACGAACGAAATCTCTCCTTTATCTCTCTTCTTTGTTTTTTTATTTTTATACTTTACATTTCTTCATTAATTTTATTTTATATCTGACGTTAATAGCTGTGAATGGTGATGTAGATTTTTTTTTAAATCAATGAACTATCTACAAAAATACAAAATGTGTTTACTCTTTCTTATGCATGCAGTATAAATCAATATTGTCCATAACAGAATGTTTTTTAGACCTCATTTTTAAGACAAATAATCTACGTTAACATTCAAATATAAACTCTTTTATTTTTTAAATAATGAAAGCTGAATTCGGAAAATTTCTCTTTAGTTTTCCTCATGTTTGAAGTGATTTAAATGTATTATTGCAAATTGACTAACGAGCAACATACTCGAAATTCAAAGTCAGATATACTTACTATGGACATATCAAAAAATTTTTGACAGATTTTTTAATAAAACTAAAAGTGAGAATCGTCGTGCAACATTTCAGAAGGTTTAACTGTCTAGAAATTGAGATATTTTTCGTTGTAATCTGCAAAACTTTTAACACACGGTCTTATGCGGAAGAGTACAGAAAAAGATACCAAAAAATTTTAAAGAAATTATATCATTAAATTCGTTTTATACAAGTATACTAGCAGGTTACAATAGCTCGGGCGCTTCGCGCCCTCGCGGTAATCATATGATTATCTTTACTTTTTTATATTTACCATTTCGGAACATAATACAACAAAAAAATCATTTATTTAAAAAAGCTGTTTTGTAAAAAAAATATCATCTACTGGCGAATTACTAAAAAGCGCATATATCGCTAAATTATTTTTGATTTTATTACTAAAATTTTTTGAGCCATCCATTGAAGGATATAAAAGTTGAAATACAAAAAAGAGCATTTTTTTCAAAATCGCTCTCTGGTGGTAAGTCGCAACAAAATGAATAGTTTAAATACGTATTTGAACCAATTTTCATGCCGATAGGTCCGTTTTTATAGAATTCGTTTCTAATTTCTCTGTGACAAATTTCATTAAAATTCGTGCAGCCGTTTTTGCGTGATTGAGTGACAAAAATCCAAACATACAAACATTCACATCTATATATTAGTAAGATAACACTTCATCAGTTATATCGGTAACTTTTTATAGAAAATATTTTATATATACCGATATAGAATTCGGAAATTATGAGCGTTATTTCTTTCTTTCTGCTTTATCACTGTCCGCCGCATCTGCGAATTACCATGAGAAGAGATGAACGGTAAACAAATTGATTCGGTTCGATTCGGAGGATCTCGTTCGTGCGTTCGCCTACGGCTTGTTTTCCAGACTTCCTCGCGTTTTCCTTTTTTTTTCGTTGATCTCGCGAATCTCATCTCTGCTATCTGATACAGGTAATTACTGTTTTTCTACACGCATACATGCATACGTGATTTTTCAAGGATTAAAAGCGTTCGTTGCAGTTAATAGAACGTACAATTTCATTAGTTCCGCCATTCGGATCGTTTGCGATAAATGAAAGCGACTTTGTATATCATTTTCGACAGCAAATTATCCAGTGGGCACTGAAGCTGTGAAATTTATTACATTTTTTTTTCACGTCAATATCAAGAAATGCAATTTTTCATTATAGAGAGCTATTGGAATATTATTGTTTGTATATCGAAAAAATGAAAGTAATCACTGAAAGTAGTGAAGAGATTTTTATGTGGGAAATAAACTGCCTTGAACAATCCTAAATGTACGCGATTCCGCAATAAATAACAATTTGATAGTTTATGAAATTCTTCTATATTATTTGGGTTATTTACGAGGCTGGTGGAAAATATGTGGGGAGGATGCTTGTTAGAAGTTGTAACGTTTGGGCGATAAGTAAGTAAAGCACTCTCCGCATCCGTCCTCGGCGCATTATGATCCCGGGCTGTAGATTGAATGCATCGTTTTCCCGGAGACTCGAAGTTTCTTTACGAGTCTTGTTGCCGGCTGGGAGACGACAACGCCAAGTACGTACACATCCTGTGTCTACACCGACGACGAAACTTCTTTTGTAGATTTACTCCTAACGCTATTGAACCTCTTACCGACATTCTACACGCTCCCGGTGTCGAGAAACCGGTTACTCGGATGTATGTAGACTAAGCTCTCTCGTGTTCCCTGGCCAATGATTTTCCTTCTTTTTCGTCTATGCTCATCTACCGATGAGAGTTTGAAAAAGTGAGGAAAAAAGAAACTACCAACTGCTTACAAAGATAAAAATAAAATGAAATGCAAACCGTTTTTCAATCTGCCGTGAACGAAAAAAAATTATTAAGTTGCTCTGGTTTAAAAGAAAAAATTACACTGTAAAAAATCTGGTATTAAAATGGTCTTAATTTAGCAGTTTCCACCGCGTTTATAGATGTTGATAGATATGGTTTGATATGAAATAATTATGCTTGCTCTCAAACCTGATTTACCAAAGATGCCATCGAGGACCGTTTTGCTTAATGATATTTGGATTATGGGTCATAAAATGATGTTTTGGTATGTCAAGCTTGAACTCAGGTACCTGATACTAAATTTTTTGCATTCATTCTCGTCCATTTATTGCCAATTAAGGCGTGAATCGAAATTCATTAAGAACACGATGAAAATTTGAAAGAACGTTCTTTGCCACTAAACAAATTTATATAAATTCAGAAAAAAAATCGTCTACGTTGTCTTCGTGTAATCAAGTGTTGAAGTTACATTCTTAATATACACGGAAAGTATATCTATATTGTTTAAAAATCGCTATTTTATGGTTCAATTGTTCGGAAAATAATTAGACGAAAATTTTAAAAAAAATTGTTTACGCATTTCATATGAAAGAATATCCTCTCCAAATTTAAACGAATTTTAATAATTTCGTTATAACTATCGAAACCCCTTAATAGAGTGGACTGCCAGAAACGTGAAAAAAAGTTTTATTGCTGGTGATGCTTATTTCATCAATGGTGCAATGAAAATCATCCATTGAAAAATTTTCATTTCTCAGGAAAGTATCGAGCTCTGCCCATCCCTGTTGCTGAAAACATCAATAATTTATAACCTCGTAAAATCAGCTATAAGTAACACCGCTCAACATATTTTACCAAACACACCGGTGTTATTATTTTACACCATTTTCTTTCACCACTTGTAGAATTTGGTTAACACCGCGAAATTTTTTACAGTATACAGCTAATTCTCGCAATTATTTAAAATCATATTCTCCAAGCGTGACAATTTTTCGCTAAATTAATATCCGTATAACATCAGTGACGCGATAAATTAGCATGAATGGCGAAGAGACTGTTATCATTAGTTAGAAGAGAAAATATAGTGAGGGAATGGAGGATTAAAGGGTGTAGAAAAAGGGTCGAGAGCGCGCGACTGCGGATTCTCCGGCGAGTCAGCGGAGACTCTCAAATTCATCCACGTCAGTTGCCGGCGAATCCTGGGAACGAGCGCGCTGTTAAGCGGGAAAAATTCTTCCGATTTTCTTAACCATTCTCTCGTGTAGTTTCCATACGAAGTGGTCCTTTATTCGAGGCTAATGCGTTCATGGAAACGTCTTAATCACTGCCATGCCGGAACAAGAGGATCGTTTCTATCAGAATTTTTTATCTTCCTTTTTTTATCAGTCTCCCTGCTTTTATTATCATTTTTTTTTCAGGTATAGTTTCGTAGAGATAACGCAGGTATATAAGTATATCGAATTTATCCATGGCAGTAACTCAGTGTATTTTATCTGATTTCTTTTTTTTTACTTAACTCTTTAAATTCTTTTCTCTGCGGACCACCTTTATTCATAGCTACCCCTCAACGTGTTTTACGCTGATTCACCTTCTAATATTCTTATGGTGTAATATCATGAGCTGTATTTTTTCTCCAGAAAGGCTGCTTCTAAAAGCACCCGCCCGTAATTTATAGGAATGTATACATTTTTTAGTCAAAAATTTTTAATGCATGCATCGATTTTTTATCTCTCACGAATTTTCCGTCCGTCTCTATAGAACAAATAATTTATGCGAAATAAATATTCATTTTTTAATCCAAATCCTCTTTTTTAAAATAATTTTAAAAAATTGTACCAATTGAAACGATTATAAATTAATATTTCTTTTCCAAAAAACTCTTTTTGCTGAAAAGGTAATTAGAAAAGATAGTAGAATACAGTCGAGGTAGACAAAAAATAAAAAGTTTTTTGGTAAAATTCAAGGACTTCAAAAAATCAGTGAAATTTTTTTTCGATAGTAAAAAAGGCATAGTCAAAAAGGTTGTTTGAATAAAATGCTTACGGCAATCGTAATTTTTGGTTCGGGTAAAGATGAAATTTATTTAAATCAGTCGAATCGGATTCTTTTCTCGATCGGGAATAAAAAACGAGGAGTCGTTAGTCATAAAGCTGCCTAGGCGAATGCAGTCGAGAGGATTGCATTTCAATCGAGATTATACGTCACTGAAACATCGAGAGCTTCGTTTTTCCGGTTTGATGCGACATTTCAGGATCGAGGCGAACGTCACAAGCGGATAAATTTATAACGGAAAAATGAGCGAGAGACGGTGGCAAAATTACATTTTTTTCCAGTGTAATCACATGAATAATTTCATAATTGAAAAAAAATGATAAAAGTGAAGAAAAGCAACCCCTGAGAATTGTTTTATCGTCTCTTTCAATATTTTATTAAAAAATCTTTTTCCCGATGAATTCAATATTGAGATGATCAGCTGCGAAAAGAATACAATATAGGTTTTAAGTTGAGAGAAAAAAGTGAAGCAAATTTCCATACAATTATTTGCATTGCCAAATAATCATATTTCACATTCTTCGTGAATAAAAGAAAAAAAAAAAACAATGTCAAAAACGCTTTGGATTCATTCCGAGGGAGCCACAATTCATTTTTATTTTTCTTCAGTAACTCGGGTGTAGTGGGCTATCGATCGAAAAAGGGAAAAAGAGTGACAACCGAATAAAATAATGCTCGTCGATGTCTGGATGAATGGAGCAAAAAAATGGCCGAGAGTGCACTCGAACAAAAAAAAATTTGCATGCGACTTTTCGCGTTGCATGTCGTTCATGAAAATGGCTCAATCACCTTCCATGCGTTATGGGAGAATTATTGTTATGTTGGATTTGAAATTATAAATAATTTTCCGCTGCACGAGATGTCGGATGAGCTCATGACGTCTACTATATTTGTTGTTAAATTTATTTCCAACTGGTCGTTGATGCGCTCACTATTCCATTTATAGTGAAGTTCGCTCCAAGCACCCGTTATCACGCTTGGCTAAATCGCTTTGTCATTATCATGTCGACCAAATAAAAAAAAATCTTGCACCGCACTACATACTATGCGCAGGCGTGTTCCGAACAATTCAGCTGTTCAAAATATTCTCTTTGATCTTTCACGTTTTCAAAGAATGAAAAAAAATGGCCTGCAAAAGTTTCTCTATGGCCCAGAAGCAGATTGTTGCTATCAGCAAATTCGAGCAAGAGAATATATGGAATACTTGATGCTCACGTTGAAGTATAATCCACGAATTATCTTTGAAAATAATTTAAGTACATGAGTAATTTTAGATGGAGATTTTGTACTGCATTGCGATGATAATTTTATCGAAGGAAAAGGATAAATCTGCTTATAGATGTAGAGATAAAATGTTCATTGAATATTCTCTATGTGCATGTTCTATACTAAAAGGTGCTGATGTGAGTTAGATAGAAAAAAATGAGAAAAATAGTTAATCGGAAGTCGAGAAAGAAAGTTTTGTAAACTCAAAGTTTAGTTTTTTTTTTAAAGATATAATCAAATATATAGCGTTTTTATTTTCAAAAAAAAAGTTAAAATTATTTCTTGATTATTGTCGAGGAAGCTCACCGTTTGTTCTCGTCCTCCAAGCCTCCAGGAGCTCCGGTTTCTTATCGGCTTAATGCGAAAACTCCCGAAGCGACAGGAGGAGAAAGCGGACAGGGAGGCGGCGATTTCGCAACACGAGGCCAAAAAAGGGGGAAAGATAATCGTTGAGAATAGAATGAAAGAAAAGAAAGAGAGAGAGATAGAGAGAGAGAGAGAGAGAGAGAGAGAGAGAGAGAGAAATAGAGAGAGAGAGAGGGAGAAAGGATCGCGCAATTATCACAAGCTGATGGTTGAAAAGCCGGCGAAAATTAGTCGATCCTGGTTGGGCGGCATGGAGAGGCGCGCGCTCTTTTTTTCCCGTCGTGAATGGTGACGCCGAGACGCTAGGTGGCGAGCGGGGGGTAGGGGAGGGTAGGCGAGCACGAACGTGGGGTGCGGATTTTTGACGAAGATCGAAACGGGGGATTTTCGCACACGCACGTGGGATACCGACGTGTCAGCGGCCGGCGCGCGACTGAAAGCTCCGCGCTTTCTTCCCACAGAGAAACTCACCGAAGCGCCACCCTTCTCTCCTTCCTACACGTTATAGGGAACCGACGCGAATCCTATCCTCGCGACTCCCCGCCGACCGCCCGATCGCTCGTTCTCTCTTGCTCCCGCTCGTCCGTTCGTCCACCCGAGCGATTTCCACGCGAAACTCGAGCACGTGCTCGCGAGCTTTGCTCGCTCGGCGCGCAACCGCGCCGCCACGTGCACGGCCAATATTTCGCGGGAAAACGAGGCTTCCGATGTGTAGACGAATTCTCGTACCCTTCGCTCTTTTCCTTCTGAGGTATAATCATGCAGTCCTATAACAGTTCGACAGCTAAGAGTTTTCTCACTTTATTTATTTTTTTCCTAATATTCAAACAAAAAAGTCTATTTCAAATTAATATCTAAACTATTATCTGATATTTTAGCTCTTTTCCTTCTGAGGTAAGCACGGAGTCCTATAACAGTTCGACAGCTAAGAGTTTTCTCACTTTATTTACTTTTTTCCTAATATTCAAACAATAAAGTCTATTTCAAATTAATATCTAAACTATTATCTGATATTTTAGCGATCCAAAACTTTATGAATTAAATTTAGAGAATATTTCTAGTAAATAAATACTTGGACGTTTAAATATGTAGGATGTCCCATTGAGCGAGTTTTTTCCATTAAATTAAAGTTATGAAAAATAAACCTCTTTTTGTATATGAAAAATAATCCATACGATTTTATTGGGAAAAAAAATAATTCAAATGTTAAAAATAATATGGCGAAAATTGTCCAATTATTGGGACGTTTACCTTTACCACTGTTTTTCATCAGACTTTTTATCGCGTTGTTCTTCTTCTTCTTCTTCTTCTTCTTTGCTCTCTCTTCTTCTTCTTTTCTCCATGCGCATTTTTCTCGCTCCCTGGCTTCTGGAATCCGGTCTAGTCACTTGACCCACATGTGTGCATCAACTATACTACGCGTATATTGAGCCTTCGCCACGACAACGACCTCATCTCATGTAATCTTCGAAACATGTACCCTCGCGCTGGATGTCTACCCCCGGCTCAACTAAATCCCATTATCCGATAACACCCTATTTATTTTTTTTATTATTAATAAATTCCTGTTTAAACGCGACCACGAGTATTTTAGTTGTGTCACCGATATCATTCGTTTCATCGAAATTCATATTGGATCGAACGAGTCTTGATTTTTGTAGATTATTGAAAAAATTTATGACGCACCTGTCATTAAAATTTACAGTGTAAAATTTTATTTCGTGATTTCATAAAATATGCATGAATGCTTTTAGTTTCAATGATTGTTCAATAATTTTGTTTGCAATGTACGGTCTGGAAATATACTTTGTCATGAAAATTGATGTAGGAAACTAATATTCGGAAAACATGCAGAGAGATGTGCGAAGTATCGAACGGGTGAAATCAAGCGTAACAGATAAAACTTCTTGAAATAACCAAAACTGCATAAAATCTACATTGTGACTATACATATTGAAAATATTATTATTCTGTAACGAGTATATATATGTTATACTATCGAATCAATTTCAGGTTTTGAGAGAACATATTTTATGTCGTTGAATGCACATTTTCGAAAGCATTCTTATTCTGCAACGTGAGTATATGTCATTCTATTGAAATGAATTCGAGGTTTTCAGAAAAATATTTGGCAACGTTCAAAATACAAAATTTCTGTATTGGTAACGCCACGTGAGTCGATATATATTTATACCTATATCATATACATTGTAATATACTGTATAGCATTAGCAAAAATATTTAAAAAATATTTTTATCGTCTATTCGATAGAGTTGTTCGTTTATCTTGAATTGTATTTTAAAAAATTGAATTAAATATGCTGTAAAATACATATAAGTGTTAATTTTTAAATACACATACGTATGTTGACAAAAAGTTTTTAAATTGTATAAAAGAATGTTAAATAGAAATTCAGATACGCAAGAGAGACAGAGGAACGATGCGAGAGACGAGAGGTGAGGGACCAGTTCGTAAGTAGGTAATAACGTTGTTATACGGACATAAAACTCAACCATTACTTTCCATCGCCGTCTGACCCCTCATATACCGTTTCCTTATCGCTCAGTGCACCTGGGAAGGATGCAAGTCGAGGTAAGACGTCGCGCGTGGAACTATGGGCTAAGATTTTTACTTCTCTCTCGCCGTCAGTTGGCTCGACGTTATCACGTATTTAATAAAATGGACGGGAACGCGTACAACCCTTTCTTCATGATGTGTAAAGCTTGCATATGCAATACCGCTCTGCATATTAAATTTTCACCGCAATATTTTTCACTACTTCATATGTATATTTAAATGAAATAAAAATTTGTTTTTTTTAAATGATAAATCTGTTTTCTCTTTCGATATGTTTTAACGAAAATCCCATGCATTTTTTCTTAATTCTCTTTACATTCTAAAGAATTAAAGAATATGTATTCGGAGAATTGATCGAAAAATTTATCGAATCGCTATTTCAATTTTGCAATAATTTGCGAGTATTCGTAGCAACTGTAGTGGATTCGTATAAGACAATAAATAGAATTCTTTTCATTATTATCTGTTTTTTTTCTCCTGATAAATAACAAAAAATATAGACGTAATATTAAGCAAAAAAATTGATGAAAAATGAAAATAAAATATGAAAGCATAGAGACATTTATTCCTTAAAATACAGTGTTGCAAAAGCAAAAGTATAAGAAACAAAAATGATGAGAAATAGAGAATGGGAGGATACGAGAAAATAGGAAATAACGTGGTAGCGATATTAAATTCGATTTTCGCAAGATCTTCCTGTCTGGCGTCTTTGTCTCTCATTCTCGTATCATTCGCCGCCAAGCAGGATTTTTCCTCTCAACCGAGAAGCTTTTGGTTTTAGGGGAACGGGAGAAAATGTTGGCTATGTGAGACACCGAATACAAACTTATGAAAGTTTTATTGACGATGTCCTTCTTCTCGCCAAATATAAACATTGACCGAGACACGAAAATATTCGAGAGCCCGATATTTATATTTGTCCGGGTCGTGTTGATTCCGCTGGAAATTGGATGATGCACGAGTTCCTTCTCCAAAGTTAGCACGTTCCGAATATTGGTTACGAATCAATCGATTCAAAGTGCTCGTACATATTTACATTCGCGTACAAAATTTTCTCCATTGCACACTTCTCGCTCTCAAGAGCTGCGCATCCTACTTTACTTTTCTCGCCAATGAAAAGTCAATTTCTCGATTTAAATATACCACCAACTCAAATATTTCTGGTGAGTGCTTTCTTATTCACCGCCGCTGTACTTCTCACCCAAAATATATCTTATCAAACATTTTTTATTTATTTAGAAGATGAAAATCAGCACAAATAAACATTTTAACGACAAATTCGACGAGTTTCCTTTATTTTTGGAGAAAATAAAATGGAGATGATATTTTTTCAGATAAATTTTTTGACGACACATTCCTCGTGTTTTTCTATTTTTTTTTAAATAAAATAGGAATTACATTTTTCAACAGTATTTTTTTCAATTAATGTTCGATTTGCTCGATCAAAGACATTGAATACATAATATTCAGCAATAATTTGTTTTTTTTCATTATATTAACAAATTATTTTTACTTTTTTTCATTTAATCACAAATATGTTTATTTTTCTATTTGGATTTCTATCTTCAGTCGAGACATGAGTCTAGCTACCAGTGACAGTACCCATCGAGGATCTCCTCGTCTACAAGTTTGCTTCGACTATCGAGGGATGGCGCCAGCGTCGAGCCCACCCCGGATTATCTTCATTAATACAAGTATATAAATATACATATATAGTTTTATTTTGCTAAAATAAACGAAAAATTTAACGTATTAGCCATTTTAAATTTAAACATTTTTAAAAAATATTGTAGAAGTATTACTCAAGATTCTGCATTAAAAATTAATCAAGAAGAAGAAATATTGTTTTATTTTAAAAAATAGCTATTTATTTTTTATTTTAGTATAGATATGTACCCAGTGTATGATTGAAAATGAAAATATTTCAAAATTGATTTGAGATAATTTTACAAAATCTGTATTTCATTTCAAGAACAATGAAATTTGAAAAGTTTGACTGGATCATGATCCAATTTTACACACGACCTAGCTCCTAGGGGTAAAAAATAAAAGTTGCAAAAGAAGTAAAAGGTCCGAAATTAAATGACGACACGGATTTTCTCAACTTCCGGCTGATTTCCGGATTCTGCGGTTCTCTCGAGGAGATATCCATCATAAACTTAGCCACGGTTTGCTCCCGCCGTGCAGAATCGATTCCTGACTATTCCTCCTGCAATGCCAGTGGCCAGAGCCCAGTTCCTATCAGAAATTCTCCAGTTCCAGGGGCAAATTATGTTCATAGACTCCCGTCGTTTCTTCGGCGTCGCCATTAGTAATGGGTTTTAATTTGTGCAAGAAAGTTTTCACGACTACGAAAGTTGGCATCAATCATGACTATTACCCACCGGGTACCGAGCTCTAACTGAAATTCCAACCGGAAAACGTCTTCTCTTTTCCTCCACCCCTTTTTTTCGCTAGATTGGAATCTCAGCAATTTATGAGTAATTTTCTTCTAATTATAGTCTATACCCAGAAATAAAGTTATGATTTTTGTTAAAAGGACTTTTGTAGATGTAATATTTCAATTACGATGATAGATTACGTAATAATTAAGTAGATACGATTTTAATTTGACACAATAATTATTTTTTTAAGCAGCCTCCCCGTTACATATTTTCTTAAACTTTTTTTTAAGAGGTCCCAACTGGAAGATCGATCGTGAGAGAACCAAGTGTATTTGACGATCGCGATAATATTCTTACGAAAAGGGAGAGCGGAGCTTTACGACATTCCACAGAGAAAACTTTTTATTAACTCGCGGGACGAACAGAAATTCTTTTCTTTATCGCAGCAGTATAAAAGATATCAAGCTAAAGTGGTTATGCCCTTTTATCAAAGATTTATCTTCTTTATCATTGTAAATGTCGCTATCGTGCGGAGAAGCATCTTCGGCCCATCCAACACCTAGTTTTTGCCTCCAACAAGGAGCAAAAAATAATTTATTTCATGGAAAAAAAAACACAGCAAGACCTGATAGCAATTCAAATGTTACATCAAACGTACACCCAAAAATAACTGGACTTTTTGGGCATGAGAATATTTTAGTACTCTCGTGGTAAATTGGTGAAAAAAAAAAAATAACGGAAGGACGAGCTCGAGGGTTGATTTGACTCAGAGTTCTCCCTTAAGCCGCGAGGAAAAAAATGTTACTTACGCGACGTGCGAAAAACCCAAATTGTGTCGGCTTGCTCTGTATTACCGAGCGCAAAACCTCTCAACGTGTGTATAATCGGACTACTAAGAGGGAAAAACCAGGAGGGAAAACCGTAGCGGGAGAGCGAGAGAGAAAGTGAGAGCTGCGGGTATGTTGCCAGCATTTGCGGACCACTTTATTGTCGGATAATCCCCTCACAGCTTCGGCTGACGAAAAAAAAAAAAAAATCTCGTAAAAATTGTCCCTTTAATCCTCGGGTATCGCCTGGGCGCACAGTTCTCTCGGGCTTCGTGCATTTTCGTAGTTTCTCAAGTTACACGTGTAACCTCGAGTAAAAAGATACAAAAACTATTGAGAAAACTTTCAAAATTTTAACTTCTATACACAAAGACGTTCTTACGGTTCATTCTCTATATTCGACGACTCTGTCGAGGTTTGTTCGTGTTCCTTTCAAATATAGTTTTCTTTATTTGCCTGAACTTTCAAAAAAAAACGTAAAAAAGGAAAAGGAATGACTGATATAGAGATATTTGGATTAACGGGAAGCGTTGTTTCATTTGCAGTAAAAATTTTGTATAGTGTATATGCATATATATAATCTGGCATCCAAGTTTCCTTCTTTCTCTTCATCTTTATATCTCCATTTCTTCCGCTTCCGCTTTTACTCAACCTTTTCGCAGCTATCGACCTTTATCACCCTTTTTCATTCCTCACCTCTCTTTTCTTACCCTTCTTCGCTATCTTTCTCCTTTTTTGCTTTTCCAACCTCCCCGTACAATCGTCTCTCCTCTCATACTTTCTGCTCGCCGTGTGATACGCCATGAGTTACGGCCTAGGCGTAATCCACGAGCCGCAATCTGCGACCAGGAATTTGAACGTTTGCACCCCTCCAACGAAAAAGAAAAAAAACACACACAAGCCCCGAGAGGAGAGTGAAAAGAATGATTTACGTTTATTCTCACCCACTTTTCTCCGCCGGATCTTCTCTCGTCCTTCATTTTTTATATTTCTTTTCTCGTTTTCTTCCTTAAAGATTTGTTGCATTCTCTTCATTGTCCCTGCCAATCGCATCTCAGTGTTGTATTACCAATTAAAATAAATAATTCGTGTCGAGAATAACACAAATTTCTCTTTAAACTACTCAATTTGATATTTTTTCAAAATAGAGAGAAATTCCGTTGAGAATATTTTCCGCACTCCGGGTTGATGGTAAAATTGTAAATTCTGAAAATGTATGGAAATACACAAGTTTGCGAGGTAAAAAAAAATACCGAGCTAGGGGCTCGTGTGCGTGAATTTTATTCGAGAGTATATACAATTTTCGTTGCTCGTGAAATGAGTCTACGAGTGTGCGTTTGCGTTTAGCGATTTTGTTCCATTTTGCCGAGGTTCCCCGGTTGCAGAACGCATTAGGGCAAAGTGCATTATATTCCGTGGTGGCCATTCGCTCATTCAACCCGCTGCTATGTCGGACCGACGACCATTTGCTCCGCGAGCACCGTTCTCAAATTTATGATTTCGGGTAATTTAAACTCTCGCCTTGTACAATAACCGATGGCTTATGCCAACATTTCATCGCGAATTCTCTCGCAATTCGTTACATGGACTTGTACATTTTTTTTTAGTCAAAATGCAACAAATAATTAAATTCTTAATCATTTTTCTTGCTCGAAAATATATTTTAAATTCGAAATAACTAAAAACTTTTCTATTTCTATTTTTTTTAATAAATAAATAAATTTAATAACAGAATATGTAAAATGAAAAAATTAATTGTTTTCTATTCGAGTTCAACGTTGCGTTCAAGTTTTACAATTGTTGAAGTATAAGGGGCTCTTTCACGAACTACATATATAAACACTTGGATGCATGAACGTATTGAGTTGTATATTATAGAAAACGCAGATTTACTTCGTAGGAAACAGCTTCAATGCGTGTATCTATATACGAATGAAATAATCCTCGAAAGTTCTACGAGTACTCTTGGAAAAGATAAATTGATTGATCGTTGAAGTACTCGCACAATAGATTTTTTATAAACTCTTTTGTGCTTTCTCAAGCATATGCACTCAACGTAATGAGCACAAATGCTTTTATTCAGAATTTTTTTTAACGATGAATGTTTCATAATTTTTAAAAATATAAAAGACTATCAAAAATTGGTGAGAGGGTCTTTTATTACTTCCTTTCTAATAAATTATTTTTTATAAAGTCAGTGTTTGTCCCCTGATTAATGTTGGTTATTCGTACAGATATAGCAGTGGTTGGATAGTTGTACTTCGATAGGAAATAATTATAAACGGAGAAGGAGTGAAACTCGTCGACGGTTCATTATCCGAGGAAGTCGATGCTGCTGGAAAGAGCCTTTATAATTGCTGTACGCGCCGTGTGCATGCCGACGGAGGGATTTCTCCGTAAGACACATATACACTCGACTTTACCTGGAAGTGCATGCGTAGCACGCAGATGATTTTATTTCCACGCGAAGGAGAGAGTGCGTGCACGCTCGGAAGGTTGACGTCTTGATACCTGATTACTGGATTTACCTACACTGTGGAGTAAAATACTTTGCCGTTTACGAATCAATTCAATTACGTTAGGATTTTTCTAATTATCGCGCACTGCAAATGGACATGTTAAGATAGTACGTTCACAAAAAGATTTTTTTTTTTAGGAATTTGTTAAAATTTTGTATAAACTATCTTTGATGCAATGTGTATTTAATTATAAGAAGTTTCTCTCCACAGAACTCGAAATATTCATCATCGAAAATCTAAATATCTTTATTTATAAGAAATGGAACTTATCTTGAAATTTTGATACAGCTTTTTATAGTACTTTAAAGAAGCTTCAATTATCATTTTCAAAAATTGTAAAAGAAATTTTTTCTTAATTTTTATACGTACAAGCAACGGCCGCTTTTTCTTTTTTAATATGCTAGAATGTATATTTTGCTATTCTTCTAGATGCATACTTCATATAACTTCACATAATGTGCTCTATGAAATTCAACTGACACTCACTTGAAGCTGACACTCACTCAATTGCACTCGAAATGTTTTTCGGTAATGAGCTACCTTGCAAGACCCGACACTTCTTATCCCGACACTTTATACTGGCTTAATGATTCCAAATTTAGTCGAAAATCCAAACAATCAAGACTGTGTTTGGTTTATGACTCGACCTTGTCGAATCGTCGAGGTATTCTCGGAAAATAAACATTTTTTTTTCCTTATTATGCTCGACCAACTTTCCTTATTTTATGTTTATGATCACAGAAATATTCAGGTATATTTGATATAAATAGTAGAAAATTAAATTGCAAAGTTTTTCTCACATTACACGTACAAGCTAAGTTATAATAAAAGTGAGCTGACGAAATTTGGCCTGTTCGAGGCGCCAGCCTGATTTTTCAAAAATCGAAAAGAGTTTTTTGAATGGCAATATCTTTTCGTGTCCTCGACGAAATCGACTTTATAATGGGTAATTCCTGAAAATTTTTGCAAGTTGAAATAAATAATTATAACATCAAAGTTATTATTTCCAAAGCAGTATGTTGAATTTTTTTTTAGTAGAGAGTAACCAAGTTAATATATCAATTACCTTAAAAATTATCACGAGTCTTGAAGATTTTTTAAAAAATCGAAAGGGGTATATCTTCAAAAATTCGCAAAATTTTTGGAATTTTCTTTTTAATTTTTGAAGCACGAGCAACAGTACAGCCATTTTTTCCTTTTTGGCATTTTTGAATAGGTATTTTGCTGTTCTTCTAGACTCATATTTCATATAACGTCGTACAATACACTCTATTCCTTATGTATGTTGAATGTGAGTATGATATATGCGAGTATATATTGTGCTTGAATCAATCAGTAAGAATTTTTTCTGATAAACTTATGCTGTAAAACCACATGGCACACATGAGAAAAAAACTAAAATAAAAATGTCTGATTTGACTGTCATGGATGTACTACCTTAAATAAACAAGATGTAATCTTCCATCTTGAAATTAAATTCGTAAAAAGCAAAAAATTCGTTAAAAATATTGACGAGCTTAATTTAAAAGACATTCTTAATATTCCCTTTTATAATATTTTCCAGACCAATTTCCTGTCTTTTTTCCTTATTGATATTGAATAATGTT
This sequence comes from Cremastinae sp. A BG-2022a, assembly GCA_030522545.1. Taxonomy (NCBI): domain Eukaryota; kingdom Metazoa; phylum Arthropoda; class Insecta; order Hymenoptera; family Ichneumonidae; species Cremastinae sp. A BG-2022a. The sequence goes on along the minus strand of JAPYYW010000505.1, from coordinate 46,959 downwards.
GGTTGGTATTAAAAAATGATTAATTTTTTTTCTTTATTGCGAGAGTTTCTAATTTAGTGAAATTAGGAAGATTTTGTGTACGAGAATTTGATCGAGTCGAAAACGATTGCTCCGTGTCGGGACAGAATGGACAGACGTTTCGGATGATAAGAAAATGGTTGAATTGATTGTACGAGGGAGGATGAGAAGGAAGAACGGATTCCCTCTCGATTAACCATGCGCTTGAGATGTCCGTAGACTTTGCGAGGACGTTGGATGTGCGAGAAAATGATTAATGGCTCTGGCCGGAGGCCGATGAAAAGCGGGACGACTTCATACTCGGCGCGTAACGAAGCCGCTTTATCTCCAATTCTACACACTCAACTTTCCATCCCGTGCGACTTAAACGCCATTTGTCAGCGTTTCAAGGACTCGGGAATATGAGGAAAAAGCGAAAATAAAAAATGAATACGAAGAGAAAAGGAAAGAAAAATGAAAAGTCGATAAAAAATGACGAGAGCTCCTCTCGAGATTTTTTCTTGAGCTTTAACCGGGGACTCGCGGAGTAAATGTTCGAAGTCATCCTTCGTCGGCTCAAAGGCTAAACGCGGTTCTCGAGATTCGGAGATCCGGTGACGCTGAGGAAGGGAAGAGAAAGTCGACTGCATAACGTCACGCGAAGTGTAAAATTTCTTGCGGCTTTATACGTCGTTGGAGCTTTTTACGTGAGTCGTCGTCGTCGTCGTCGCCGAGAAAAGTTCGGGGACGGGGCAGAGACACGTACACGCGTATGCGGATGCTCTTCACCTTCTTACGGGCGAAGTCGAGGAAAACTTTTTCAACGGGAAAAATATAAGGCGGCGAGAGGGTGCGCTCGCTCGAAATATAAAGCTGAGCGTCGCCCCTTCGTGCGGAGGATTCCTGACACAGCTTCACGGCTTGTTCGTCCATAAACGTATATTTATACTTAAACGCGGCTGGATACAAATACACGTCATCTTCACCGCGCGGACGTTTCAGCTCTCCAGGACGCACTCGACCGCGGTATTTTCACTCTCGCTCCAGAGTCACCACCGAGAGTGGCGCTGGAGTATTACGAAGATAAATCCGCAGTAGCCCGCCGGAAGTTGCTCGAGATAAACCACTCGTCCATTTGTTCGGTGTCTTGAGGACGGAAGAAAGGAAAAGGTTCTCGCGAATTTGTTGCGCCAACTAGCAGCCCCGAATATGGTTATAAAACTGAACAGCCATCTATAATTTTGGACTATACTTCGTACACACCCTATAAACTTTAATAGCATCTCTCTTTTAGCGTTGGTTCAAGCTCTCGCTGAGAACGCTCCAAATCGCACGAGCACGGTAACCCTAGCTTGAAAGCCCGAAAACCATCATTTCCGCGGAATAAAAAGCCTCGCTTCGTGCAGCCTCGCCCTGTATTTATTCGCGCAGACCCCCTCGTGTAAAGCGAGAACGAAATGCGATGATGTTACCGTATATGTTCTCTTTTTTTTTGCAAATTAACCTGCCAGGCTATTTTAATTATTGCGGAAATATGAGAAGAGATACGTTGACTCTGAGCTACAGAGGCTTATAATACTGGTGTTAAAATTTTCATTTCTTACAGGCGGATTCGAGAACGAGGAAAAAAAAACGTATTTTCTATACTTATTCCAGTCTCGTTAGATTTTCAGTTATACTCAGGAAGTTTAGTGATCAAGTCGCTCAGAAAGTTTCGTTACAAGTGAATAAATAATTTCTAGTGGGCTAATATTCGCGATGATTTTTATAATTTAACGATTTTGTATTCTGATATGAAATAAAATTAATCGTACGTGCGAGGAAAATCATAGTGGATGACTGAGCGCGTCGGAGACCCGAGCAATTACGAGCGATCAGTTCCACCGGCTAAATTATATCACGGCGTCCTGTAATTGCAGCGTTAATTCCATCTTCTTAGCTCTAGATATACATATCACACAATATACGATAAATACAGGTATAATATGGGACGTTTAAAAGCGACCTAGCAACGTGAACTGCTGCAATGTCGTGTCTCCCTGGATAACGGCATTCCGTGGAGAGAGCGATAGAGAAAGAGACTCCTGGTGCGCGGTTCATAATGCGATGCCTCATTAAGATTCTCGATCGTATAATATTTAATATCACGCTCTCACATTCGGATGTTATTAATAGTCTTTGTGAAAAATGGACTCACTCCATCACTGCCTATTCTACTTTATTATACTGAACACACAATGCTGTTGATTATTTAAAGAAAAAAAAAGAACTATTGTCCCTTTGTATATAATTATATATCATATTTCTATTGTAGATACTTTAGATAATTGCATTTTAAAGTTACTGAAGTATTGTATATAAATAGAGAATATATGTTTCAAAATGTTAGGTTCAATAAAAAATTTTCGATTTTGGTTCTGTTAGTTCATTTTGAAGTAGCAATCGTTCCCGAAGGTCCAGAAACGATAGTACTAGGGACGCGAGGCCCGGAAACTGCAACGTTTCCTGTAACTGGTCCGGAAACCGCGATGTTGGTTGACGTTGGTGCAGCCGCTAATCCAGTCGCGATGATCTTTACATCTGGCTCACGAACGAGTACCGTGTTGTCTACGATTTCTTGTGAGACAACTGGACCGGCCACGGCACCTTGAATCACGGTTGGTCCTGAAGTTGCACCTTGTGGAAAATAATATAAACATTATTTTCGAAATTCGCTGAAATTGCAGTGATTGTTTTTTTTTAATATACCTTTGATCAAAACCGTATTTTCTGTTTCGCCATTCACGCTTACACTTGTATCGGAATTTTCAACGACATCAGATACTGAAATGACTGATGGGACTGAGTTGCCAGCATTGGGGCCTGCGACGACAATTGGACCAGTTGAAGGTCCAACTACTGCAGTTGATCCTCCTCCCTCGGCTACTGTGATCGATCCATCAGAAGGACTCGCTACTGATATTGATCCTTGAGATGAACCTTAAAAATGTTTCTCAAATCAACATATGGCAAATAAAAATTTGATGCAAGTAACGACCCAAAAGATAAAAGTTGGATTGATGTTATTGTTTCGAAGAATAAATAGACTTAGTCAACTTTTTACCTTGGAAAGTGGTAAGGAGTGGCCCTATTTCCACAGTACTGGAACCAGTTGTCAACGTGACGGGTCGAGCGATGGATCCTTTGACAATGGTGGTACCTGAACTGGGGCCACTGACTACAGTTTCCGATTTAGTGATAGCTACTGGTCTAACGATCGTAGCACTCAAAGGGCTTGCTATAATTGCACCTGTCGCTGGTTGTATGAGAGTCAGTGACCCATGATAAGGCCAGACACTACCAGAGGCACTGCATGCCATGAAAACGGTAACAATAAGCTGCACGAGAGTAAAATAAAAAATTGCATGTATAAAGAAAACAGTTTACAAAGTTATTAAATATGAATTATGTTTAATGCTTTGTTTTGTTGAAAAATACTGAAAAAGAAACATAGTAGATTTTAAATTAACTACGTCCAATAGCATTATAAAGTATCAGAAATGAAAAGCTGTTGAAAGAGTTGGGATTGCTTTGGTATAAAATACCAGAATCATGGGTTAACCCGGGATACTCTGGATAAATTCAAGGATCCGGTGGTGTCATAATAAGCACTTAAACGAATAACGACTTTGTACAGTCGTTACCTGTCCGAACCCTCTTGGTATCTTATATCGTTAGCTTTTTAAACACGATTTTGAGCACAGGCTTGGAAGGTATAAAACTCGCCAACTTCCGTGACATAATATTTCGACATCGATTCTTCGATGAAGAAAATGAAAAATCGTGTTCGACGAACATGAATTTAGCTTGAATTTAACTACTTTGTAATTTGATCTGAAGTTTCATATTTCAAAGACGTTTCGAATTAGTGCGACTATCTTTAATATCGCAGTAAATATTTGGCATTATCTCTTTTTTACATTTAATCAATTTTTTTTAACGTTTAAGATGATAAAATTTACAGCATATACGTTGAAGTATTCGTAGAAAGGATTTTATCCAAGCTAGTTTTTTTTTCTTTTTAGATAGCAGTTTGTCTGCTCACTTGCCATGGCTCTTAATCCTTGTAATTACATATTCCTACATTTCTGTGCCTCCACTTTAATTGGAGTTGATGAGCGACAGGCGACTCCGGGATTGCATAAACGGAGGAGATTCTGCCTTCTCACAATAAGCTTTGGTTACAATGTCATGATTGTACATTGTTCTCTTGTGCATTTAGTAACTGACCTGTTAGACATGGAAAACGTAGTTTCGTCTTATTCCTTTTCATGCATATATTTTTTATATGCCAAGAAAGTAAACTTTATCATACTCCATTTTTTGTGGAATTAGAAAAATTAATAAATAATTTATATATTTTTGTTATTTTAGATGAATTTTCTATATTTTCTAATTTTCTATATGAATGCTTCAGTATAAATGAGTATAGAAGAATTGAAAATATTTCGTTATCAAATTTTCATTTAACATTTTTACATCTGGTTACATATGCGTAGACGTTGTATTAATAAATGTACTGCAGGATATTTTACTAAGAGTGAAAACATTTTTCTACTCTGAATTTTAGATCAATATTTTGTCTGGCTAGAATTACAGGGAAATGAGAAAATTCCATATTTTAAGTGGAGAGAGAGAGAGAGAGTAGTACATTTGCGCACAATACTCGCAAAAGAACATTCACATGTGCGAGCGAGGAGTAAACGAGATTCTCATGGTAGTCACGGTTACAAGTATATGCTGAAAACGAACACACAAGACAAAAACTTAGTCGCAGGAGTACTCAGTGAAGATCTTTGGTGGAGCTCTCTTGATATGAAAATTGCAAAATGAAAAGCGGCGAAACAGCGGAAAAGGGAAAAATCGTATGAAGAAAGGGAAAGAATAAGAGAGTGGAAAAATGGGAAGAAAACAGAAGAATAAACGAAAAAGTAAAGCGCCAATATTCCGCAGAAGCTTTGATCTCTCGAGTGGCATGAAATTCAATAAACGAACTTGGAGCCCCGAAGCTGGCAAACTTCGCATTCGCATCGTCCCTCCGTACATGCTCTCCGATTCTTTCTTACTCCCTTTTCAGATCTACGTGTACACTCTCTCGAGCTACGTTTTTCTTCGTGTACGCCGGTACACAATGTAACCTTTGTTTCCAAGCATTTCTACTCTTTCTATACACACAGCGAATCTTTTTGGATGCTTGTGCGTTCTCGGAGCTTAACTTTTAAAGGAAACGAAAACTATCTCTGTTTGTCAGCTTCAGGGGGAAAACTACGCTTTTTTTCGGCAAAGCGACAGAAAAAAGTTCTTTTATCGACGAAAAACTCAGAATTCAATAGGACGATGATCCAAAATTATTCTCGAAGTCAGACATACGTAGTACAAGCATTAAAATGGAAGAAAAAAAATTACCGGATGGAGCATGGCGTTTCTGCACGATTTCTAATTTCCCGGTGAGAGTCGACGAAAAACTGACACTGATTCGCAGACCGGAGAATCCTTGGAACTTATATACCGCCATTCTTTGATATCCTGAGCGGAGTCTGTGGCTGGATGAAAAAAGCGTATTCTTGAACTTGAGTCGCTGGTAAAATGCATTCGAGGAAATATTATACTCTCGCTGACCTTTCATCGAGTTTATTATCGCATTCAAGTATCGTTCGAAATGATATATCAGAGCGGTCTTCCTTGACTATTTTTTTTTCTCGGTCTTTCTACTGTATAGGGTAAATGAGAATACTTTAGCTTCGTGGCGAACCGCAGCTCACGTCGTATTTATTATCTTATGCTAAAGCCGTGGGGAAAAAACCTCTTCTTCATGAATATTACCTCGGAATCTTTGCACATTCCGCACCGCTTCGTTTTTATTAGCATACAATTAAAATGCGCTTTCTGATGCAACCGAGACTCCGCCCGATCCACAACGCAGCCAGTTTCTCTGTTTTCCGATCGTAATATTTTCCGAGACTGCACCCTCACGACGATTATTCCGATAACGAAACGTCCTCCTGAAAAATTATGATAACCAGCCTTACCGAGTTTTAATAGAGGCTGGAGAAAAAAAAATTGGAGTGGGTATAAATTCTCGTTGCAAACTGGAGTTTGACATCAGTTCTCTCACTAACGATCCAGAGTTGAAGTCGTATACCGAATTCATCATGAAGTCATTGGTATATTTTCAAACTAATGTACATCGCATTTTTATTTCTTGTCAATCAGAATTGTTACATTTATTTTTCTAATTTTTTAGTTCATAATTCTCGCTGTCGCCATTGTCGCGACTGTCGCCCATCCAGACAGAGAGCGTCGCAGTCTTGTCGGGCTTCCGGTTGTTGCTCCAGCCGCGGTAGTTGGACATCCTCTCGGTGGTGCCGTCATCACCCCCGCTCATGGTAAAATTGAATTTTTTTTTTCAAATGTTTTATATATTAGAACAATATCGAATTAATATGATTTTTTAAAATGAATATCGTTGGTTTTAGGTGCCACCATACTTACAGGACACGCTGGCACAATCATCAAACCGTGGGGTCACATAGCTTCTCCTTTAGTCTGGGGCTAGTCTGATTTTCGAACATTCAGTACGTTGCACGACACGACCGACCGGATCCCAGAAAAGTTTTATGAATATTCCTGACTCTTTGCTTCCGTCGCAACTCAAATGTAGTAAAAAAAATTCTTTAAAATATTCGATATTTAAAAAATTTACGACCGATTACGAAGTTACGTTGAAATCCTATATTGATAGACAATTGATGAAATAAAATACAAATTACCTCAAGTATTGTTTATGATTTTTGTCTCTTTATTCTCAGAACAGAATAATTTTTTTATAATCTCAGACCAATAAAATGAAACAAATATTCACAGATATGATGGTATGAGTGTTTTTAGATAATCAATTTTCTTATATCGTTTTTATTATATGAATTCTATCGATTTTCTCCGTGTGTAAAGTAAGCGACTATTTGTCAGCTGCAATTCTTAAAAACGAAATCGAATTCTTCTATACAAATAATAATACATACATTTTTTAAAGGAATTATTAAATTAATCATACATTTTAATGCATCAAAAAGATATTTTTGAATAATTTTTTACTTGAATATGTTCATAATTTTACTGATGACGAATTGTTTAAATGCATATCTTCGAAACTAAGTTTGATTGGAATAAATAATAATTTTAAGTAATTATTGACATTTACATTTTGCATAGTGAACAAGCCAAAAAACTGACTCGAAAATTAGGAAAATTTTTTGAAATTTTTTTTTTTCGATTTTAAGAGCCTATTTGATTTTTGAGTCAGTTTTTTGAATTTTTTCAATATGAATTTTCGTATCACGAAAGAATGTCGATGCTTACGCCTTTACTCCACGCTGATTTTGAAATAGCAGTATGTTTTATACTGTAGAAGGTCAAGAATTCATCTAAAGAATTTTTTAAGATAAGATCTGACCTAGTGACCCAAAGTTTGAAAAGTGACCCGTTTATGTGGTTTAATTATGAAGACAAAAAGACGATTACGTTTAGATCTTCATTTTAATTTTTTTTTCATTGGCAAATGACTTGGGTCATATAAGTATATAAAAAATCGAATTTTATTTTTTGATATATAGTTACGATATTTGAGAAAAAACAGACTATTACTGTAACTCTTCATTGAGAATGAAACATCACAATATAATATAAAAATAAATCAATAGCAGATGTAATAGAACGAAATAAAAAATGTTAAATACTAGATAATTTTTCTATAAAAATTCGCCTGTTTATAGATACATAACTTTTATGTACGTGAGTAGATTTTTATCGATAAAACAATGAATCTAAAGCGAATTTACGTGCACCCTAATACAGTCACGTCTTAACTTTTTGAATCATTTATATTGAAAGTACTTATTTGTAACCAGAATATATTTCCCATGATTGAAAATTGGAATACTCGGTGTGCTTTTTTTCACAAAAGCAAACTTCGTTGTCGAAAAATTTCATCTTTGAAAATGTGTATGAATTGAAATGGTTCCAAGGCAAGTCGTGCGTTGAAGTATTCTTCTATCTTGTGTCTTTTTTACTCGCATTGAAAAATTTTATTTCACTGCGACAGAGGTCGATCGAAGACGGGGGTGAAAAAAGGAAGAATGAATTGAACAGTGGGATGGAAAGTCTTTCGGTTCGATGATCCTGTCCTTAGAATACTGTGGAAATGGAAAACCCGGTAGGTGGAGAATATACTATCTATATAGTACGAAGAGGTCACTCGGTGCATAAGTACACTGACGCTTGAAACGAACTTGGATCGATCGAGCAAATAAGAACTTACTCATTTATTATGCAATATTAAAATCTATATGGAAATCACTATTTTCTAACTGAAGAAACAAATAGTCCACAACACAGACGAAAATGTAATGAGTTTTAAGATTAAATTGATCGTTTATTTTTAAAAAGTTTTTTTTTCACAATTGATTAATTGGCAGTGGTTACAATTTTTTTTTATTTTAACGAGGTAGCTTGTAAAAATAATGTAGAAATTCAAATAGTATACGAGTGTTTTTTCCGTAGAGAGTCTTCCTGGTTTGCGCTGATAGGATATTTACCAAAGGCCATGACCGAGTAATCCAGGCAGAAGGACACCGTGGCCGGAGACACCTGGAGCGATTATTGCACCGGATGGTCCAGCGATGACCGCAGTTTCTGCAAAATTATGAAAACGCTTATTATTCGCCACTTTTTCTCGCCACGTAAGTCGAATTAACAAATATTTAAGTTTTGTATACGGTAAAAAATGTTTAATATATTTATGATAACTCATCAAATGATTTCTTAGCGTCAAAAATGCATTTTGCAAAATTTAATATAGCTTTTTATTTGACTCACTGGGAACCGGACCAACAACGGCCGCCGATCCAGCATTAGGTCCCAGAACAGCGACGGACGGAGACGAAGGTCCGATCACTGTGGTCGCAGGAACAAGATGGCTTGCGAGCAGGCCGTGACCGAGTCCTCCAACGATCACGGCTCCATCGTGGCCCCATCCAAGGGAACGACGTTCACGCATCGGGGTTGCGCTCGCAGCGACCGTAACAAGGACAACAATGAACTGCACAAATGCAACAATTTTTTTAATCACTTTATTACTTTTTTGAAACGCAGAAAAGAAATTTGTATCCAATTTGATTCTATTCAAATTTGGACGCTTACATTTTTTTTTCTAGAATAAATCAAAAAGTGTGATATTTTATTCGAGACGTTCTCGACTTACCAAAGCTTTCATCATGACTGGACCGGATGCTCTCTTGGCTGGGCAGAGTGCTAAAGAAGAACGATGGCGTTGACTGATGCTCAACCCTCCGACGTCTCAGCTTTTATAGCTACAGAAGCCATTACCACCGTTATAGATCTTGTTAAATGGTAGATATCCTTGATCGTGTTGATTTAACCCCGTACGCACATTAGCTCGAGATTGTGAGGTGACAGAGATTGCTCCTTCGTAGTTACACAATGGGTGCGGTTGACTCTGACATTTCGCTGAAATTTGAATATGAGAAAACATTTTATACCGGACGAATTTTTTATCTGCGGTATCTATATAATTATTTTTTTAATCTCTTATCAACGCTATTATAATAAATAATGGACGTTCGCATAGTTTTTTACATCATTTGAATTTTTTATCAAAAAATTATAAAAAAGAAATCATTTACACCATTCGTAATATCTGTAGCATGAACTAGCATACAAATAAAATTAATTTTTTTCTCGTATCGATCAATTTATTATTTTCGTGTAAAAGAAATTACGAGAAATGAATAATTGAAATAAATTTTACGTACAGCTCTGCGATTATCTTTTTCGTTTTTTTTTTGTTGAAAATCAGAGATACATTTTTGCGTGCATCAGCGACATTCACCAAACATATTTTCACGCTTTCCTGCTGCGTTTGCCAGTAATTTCTTCATGAATGCAGGTAACTTCGCATTGTTGAATTCTGAATAAAATTTGTTTCGTCATCTCTGTCCGACGATGTAAAAAAATGAACAATGTTTGAGCGATGACACGTAACGGAGATTGCAATTTTTTTTACCTGAATTGATAAAAGTCCATGGTATTGTGAAAATGATTCATTTAAATACTTAATAATCTCATTGCAGGTAGTACGTTAACTTTACTCTCAACTTTTCTACTCAAGACCATATTTTAAGTTCAATTTAGCGTTTTTAAACTGCAGAAGAGTTTTTATTGGGTAAACTTATTCCAAAATAGTCAATTTTTTTTTATAGCAGTCACATTCAAGATGAAATACAAAAAAAATAATGTCAAGAGTAGAGAAGTGAAGAGTACAGTTAACGTACTGCCCTCATTGCATAATTTTTATAATATCTGTTAAACGAGTAAATCATTATTCATTTACTTTATGCAGTTAAAATATAAATCTGAGCGAACAATAACCCAAACGATAACAGATTCGATTCCTATTTCATTTCCTGTTGGTTTTCCAATCCATTTTATAGAATTATTCAATTGCTATAAGAGCGATATTTAATCAAAGTACTAGAAAGTTTCATCCTCCCAAAAAGCCAGAGAAATGTACTTTGTAATGAAATTCTCGCAATGCTGGTCAATTCAAAATGATTATTGGTATAGGATAAGTGAAGCGTCCGGTTTCTGTTGATCGTATATGTGTATACATATTTCGCCATATACGAATAGTATGATCGTCGCTAGCCAAGGGATATATTGAGCAATGCGAAGCAAACGGACCCTACACACTCGTTGCTGGCTCTCTCGGTCGTTTGAATTTTGGTTTGAACACCAGTGGCCAACATGTCTCGATCATCGGGGCGTGATTAAACACGAATCTCGTCATCCAACTACGTTTTCCAGACTAGTGACATAGCTGAATCGAATCCGCTTCTCCGTATTTCGAGTGTTACGATTTCCTCGTTGCAACAATCGTCAAAAAAACGCCAATGTGATTTTCAATCACGTACGCCCGCACATTCATTGCGCGAAAAGGCTCGCCCGAAAAAAAAGTAAAAATATTGGAACTAAAAATCTGCTCCATCGCCAGAGGCAATCGAATAACCGATGTCAATTCTGGAGTTCATTTTTTTTTCTCCAGAATATAGACGATGAAAAGTTGAAAAGTGAATTGATCGATGAGTGATCTATTTTTGTAGGCTATAGAAATAGTCAATAAGTATATGTGCACAAATTTAGAGTTTCGACAAAATTGTTTATTTCATCATAAAATTTTTCTTCAAGATATTTTAGAACATTATGTAGTTATCAGAATTCTTTTAATACGTCGAAATACAATACATTTCATTTATTAGTTTCTTAGATGATTTTGTCTCTACCAGAGACTGTGGTGAGAGGAAACAATTGCTCCGTGTCCGTATCCGTGAGTCGAAATTGATTCTCCACCTGGTCCAGCGACAAGTACAGAGCCGGAATCAGGTCCTATAACTGCGGTGGCACCCACATGAGGTGAAGCGAGGACAGTGTCATGAGCCCATCCTCCTGAAAATGATGTGTATTTCTTTCTTAATCAATTGTCTTCATTCAGATCCTGATGTGAAAAATTTTATACCAAAAAAGATTTAATAAATCTGATTTGGACATACTTTTTAAAATATTGCTAGGTCGATGATTCAAAAATAATTGTATTACCGTCAATGACGGATAATCCAAGCGAAGGCTCAGAAACGATAGTAGGTCCAGCCGCAGATCCGATGACGGCTGTTGGACCGGAGACCGGACCCTTTACCAAAGTTGATCCCGCAATAGGACCGCTGATGACCGAAGCTCCGACCACGGGTCCAGCAACACTTGCCCCGCCAATAACCGTCCCAGGCCAAGCCAAGTTATGCAATCCAACGATTCCACTGGGAGCACACGAGCCCACAGCCATCACTGCTCCAAAAATGATCTTTAAAACAAAAATACTTTTAATTATTTTCGTATTCTACTGTGCAAACATTTTTTTCGTGCAATTTTATTAACCAGGAATTTCATGATTATTTTCTTCGATTCCAAGAATATCGTCGAATCTTATTGATCGGAGACTGTGCTCGATTTTCTTGGATGAAGAACTTTTATACTGTCCCAGTGACCTCGATTGCGGTTAGACTTGAAGAAGGAAAGTTATTTTTTCTCTCAAATATCCCGTTACCTCTTCAGGAAGTGTATCAATTTGCGTGATACGCCTACGATTAATTTATTTAAATAATCGCTTGACCTATCAGAACCCTGAACGTTCGTCATTATACTTTGCTCTTAATCTTTATTATATAAGTCTCAGTTAACATTCCATATTAGTCCTGATATCGATTGAAGTGGTTCATCTGTAAAATGAACGTGGTGCATTTGCTAAAAATCAGTACGATACTTTCAACACGATGCGAGACCGAAAACAATGTTTGTTTAATCTACTCGATACACATTTTATGCTATTGTCAGCATTATTACAGAAAACCAGACATTGTTCAGCATGTTATCTATGATTTGAATTATAGCTCAAGATCAGTTTCTCTATTTAACTTGTACCGCTGTAGTAAATTTAAAAAAATTGGAAAAATAAGAGTTTTATCATGAATTTTTTCATGCTGATCCTTATTTCCCAATAAATGTCGTATAAACATTTTATACGTGACAACATCAATGTGCGTTCAGGTATTAACGAATAAATCTTTGTTGAGACTACTGACGATCGCATTGCAGATAATTTTGGAAAATAAGTTACCAATTTGATTAATGGACATTTAAATATTATTAAGATTATAATTTTGAAGTTGCTCTTGTGAATTGAAGTGTAGGATGAAAAACGTCTGAATGCACTTGCACGAATGATAACAATAGCGATACCGATAAGAATAAGAATAATAAAGAATGAGGCTATATATAAGGGTAGAAGAAATAGTTGAAGAAAAGCCGGATGTTGGTGGAAGCGGAGTCTCGAGACGCATTTCATTCGGTTGGTAGCTTGACAAAGAAGACGGAAAAGAGATCGTATATCTACATTGCGCCCTATAAGATTCTCGGATTGGGGTCGCAAAGCCTTCGAGTGAGCTTTAACGTCATCCATCTTTCCTCTCGCTCTCTCTCGTTTCCTCCTACGTCGGACAGAGAATGCTCGACTGATTGAACCGGCGTTAAAGCAATTTCCGACAATTACTGGCGGCTTCCGGTATCGTCTCGCTTATACCCTGATCTTCTATTGTCGGCACAATGGGACTCGGGATAGAGGTCAGATTTGGTGAGCTAGCATCCCGGAGCACCGTGACTTGATTACGTATCTATTCTGAATATTTTTAATCTACCGATAAAATATATTTTTTCATATATGAAAATGTATAACATAAATTTGTATTTTCATCATTATTTAAAAAAAATACAATAACAACGTACAGGACTATTCTGCTGAAATACAACCAAGGTGTTTTAACAAAATTCCTCTTCGAATGAAGATGGGAGATGGAATCCCTCTTTCTATATAATCTATAATAGAAAAACAGATGAGACGATGGCTTTTTTTCTGAATAAAAGTCATCCGAAAAATTCAATAAATGTTTGGAAAGGATTTTCGGGAGTTTGCAACAATTGTAAAAACTATAAATCAGTTCGTTGAGAAACAGATACTTTCAAATTGGTATGCATTTATTATTACAAGGGATTACATCTGTATATAACTCGCAGAATGTATGCAAAATCGTCGATATTTACATACAAAACGATCGACGAGTAAGCATGAAATAGAGATGCTGAACGTGAGGTACTATAGCGGTATTACAAAAATGGACGAGATCATAACGTGGCTTGACGTCGCTGAGGTCCGTAAGTTCATTTTTTTTTGGAAGGCCGAAGACAATGGAGGTAAGACGGTTATTTCGATCTTGAAGGCGATTTAGGATGTTACCACCATCCGCCCACCAATCCACGAGCAACCCCACCGTGACCGCCGTAACCTGCTACGATGCTACCCGATGGTCCAGCGACGACTGCTGGCGCGGCTACGGGTCCCGCAACAGCGGCTGGCCCAGCGTGAGGTCCGGCGAGAACCGCGCCATGAACTCCTATATCGATCATAAAATATCATAAAATACATACTTCCAGAAATATACGCGTAAACGTAAATCATAAAATATGGAGAATGTTATAAATTAAATTTAAAAAAATAAAATTTCACGAGAATAAATAAGACGACGGAATAAAACGAATTGATTGACTTTTATTAGAACAAAATTGATAAAAAGTATAGGAAAAATCGTACCATGTCCAAGTCCAAGGGCCAGTCCAGGTCCAGCGAAACCGTGTCCAGCCCATCCGTAATTACCGTATCCGTATCCGGAAGGTTCGACGACCGCAGTTCCTCCGACGACGCTTCCAGAAACAACGGAAGGTCCAGCCACAGAACCGGTGACGACGGCACCTCCATCAACGGCTCCAGAAATTCTGGCTGGTCCGGCTACGGGTCCGGCGAGGGAAGCCGGGCCGACTCCTGGGCCTGCGAGAGCAGCAGGTCCCAAAACGGGTCCAGCGAGAGCCGCCCCGTGTCCCCAGAGCCCGGACGGAGCAGCCGAAACGATCGCGGCACTCGCTATCAACAAAACTACCTGACTCAGCATCTTCGAGTGATTAAAAAATATCTTTAGCAAGATAATTGCGCGAAGTCGACTCTGCACGTCCTGGTTGACGGGTTGCGATGATGTGCTGTCGAGTCGTTGGTTTTGCCAGCTTTTATAGGGACCCCATTGTTCTCTCTCTAGCAAGACTCCAGTCGTACTTGGTGCAGCTGGGCGGGGCAGGACACGCCAAACATTCTCGCTTTCGCCCGTCCCGCTTGAACCTCCCGATTCAAGCACCAACGCACCACCGAGGTCTCTTATCAGCCAGTATAATATGTTTGTTGTGTTGACACGTGCGCCATACTCTACCATTTCTTCTCTCCAGGTACTTTGCCCACCCGAGGTCCTTCGACGATATCCAGCGAACTCGAACCACATGCATCCGTTTTCCTTGGCTTGTAGTTCACTCCGAAGGCACTGAAGGTTGAAGAGAAAAAACGTAATGAAATAAATATAGAAGAAAAGGAACAAGCGTTTAATTATAAAATAGCACAATCAACCGATTGTTATCGCCAATAGTCGATTCTTCAACCACAGTTTATGACATAAAAAATGAATCTATCGTGACTGTACGATCATTACTAGCGATCGGTAATGCTATATTCAAGGTCACACATATTGCCTCCATATTGATAATTCGAGTCATCGCACCGAAACGACCTTGCGAGGGAGGTGGCGAGTCATCGCGAGCTTTGAAAGGAATTACGAGCGCATAATAGGAACAGGATGGATGTGTAAGTTGACGAAACAGGGCGTAGGCTTCACGAACTAATCTTCCATTGCGACGTCTCAGCCTCGCATCCGTTCAGGCAACTGCCCACGCGAACGAGATTAAAATCACCGAGAAAATCGCTGCCCGCAAAAATGTTCTCGGCGGGGTCGATTGTTGATTTCCATTCGTGAATCGAGTGGGCATTGCCGTTACGAGTAAATATTATCGACGATGTAATTCCGTCGAATCGCGCATTACACTCGTTTCAATTATCCACCGCATTGAAGCCCGTTGCGCGCATGTTTATCGCGATTCATGATAATTTCATCGGAATGCATCATGCCGCGATCAATAGAAAGACCTCGAGTAGAAATTAGCAATACAATTCATAGGATGCACAGTCTACGAGGCCTAACTGGAATAATAATGAAGGTTGAATCTGGACCCGGGTGAAATATTTGTTATTATTATGGTCTGTATATATACGCAAATCAAGATTCGAAGTCTGCGGACCACTCGTTCTGTGTGTATAAAACATATCTATTTGGCACTTTCCATTGAGCAACGAGAATTACATGCGAAAGAGGATTAACGAACTCACAGAAAGAAGCGCACAGAGTTTCGTTAATATTCGAGAGGGAATCATATAAAAGAATAATCGAATGCAAGCAGTCGTTATTTGTGCCAGGCTCAGCTTTTATCTGGATCTCATGAAAGGCGATTTTAAAAACCGTATCAATAAGTACTCTGAAGCTTTTGACGAATATTTCGATAAACCTGCCTCTCTGTCCCTCTTTTTTCATGGAGGTATCATATTTTATAAATAAATCTTTTAAATATAGCATGTAAGAGTCTGCTATGGTCAATCCGCCAATATTAAAATATTTCAAACTTTCTATCATGCATAAATACAAGAACTAAAAGTTTACGAAAAATATGTAAATTATTGTTTTAAATGATAAAAAAATCCTTTTCTTTCTTTGTTAATCTGTTTTATAATCGTATTGTTTACTTTTTCTTATTTATTTCAAAGTGACCACGATCGTAACGACCAAATTAATTGATAGTTTCAGATATGAGAAATGAAATAAAAATGTAGAAATATGCAGCGTGTTATTGCAGTTTCCTTCGCGCGATCGTTCCTGTCACAATCTCGTCCAAGTCTCGGCTGAATTATCTCTTATCTCGTTAGGGCGATTGTTAGAAAAAGATATTATTCTCTTATTAACTTATCTTGTCGCGTGGTCGTCAACGGGGAGGCTACTTTTTTTACGCGAAGATTCAAGTTTTATTCCCTCCTTTATCCAGAGTTCACGCGATCGGGTCAAATTCCCGGCCGAGGTGGAACTCGCGGGGAATATATAGAACCCGGATACGCGAGGCTCAATCGACATTCCACGGCTCATTCGCTCTTTCTCTCCGCAGGAAATTCCTCCGATATTTATTCGTCGTAACTTGTCACACGCGCTTTCCGACGCACACCATAAGGCCGAGGAAACGGACGAGAGTGTGTTCTCGAGCCTGATGCCAACGAGAATATCGGCACCCCTCGTCCACCCCGTTACGTAAACCTCGTATTGTGTTTGCATCGAGTTCGATACCGTTACATTAGCACTCCTCGCACGACAATAAATGTCACCGTGCGTCCATGTAGCCTCGCATTGCGCAATTATCTTATTTTTTTTGGTTTATTTTCTCCACCTCTGCTCGTTTAATTTTTTTTTACATCCATCGGTCATATTTTCTTCTTGCCATTTGTTTTCCTACGTTGTTTTTTTTCCCCTCTTCGAAAGCGTATCGGTGCTGATGAATGCACAATTGTGTGCCGTCCGTGTCGTCAACAATTCCGAAGCTGCCCCGCCCCACGACGTTTCGACCAGGGAGCAAGTTCACCGACCCACACACTCGCACCTCGAGACGGTCCGGGAATACGAGGAGCCAAGAGATATAAAAGTTCACGCTTATAAAAGGTTCTCTTTCGATCGAATACCGTTTCAATGTGTGCTCGGTGGTTGCTTCGGTCGCGAGACATTTCGAAATTACCCTCTATTCGAAACGGTGAGTCGACGGAATTTTTAGTTTATTATATTTCTGCAAGAAATATTTTTTTAATTTTTAATGAAAATTGAATTCAATTTTAAGCATTGTAAATATAATATATGATTATTTACACATATTTTTTATATATATTCTCATTTTCTTTCGTACAGTTTTTACGCAGTTATGCACAATATAATAAAATACAATTTTTTTTCGATAATGGATTGAATGTAGCGAACAATATTTTTTCGTTCGTTCTCTTCAGTAGATCTATTTCTTTTCCCTTATCTTTTCTTTTTTTTCTCGATTAATCTCGTCCAATTGAGTTCTCGCCCGAAAGCGAGATGCAAAGTAAACGGGGCGGGGACGAGGTTTCTCTTAATTGCATTTCGGTATTCTCATTCGTTCATCGATTCTTCCTTCCACGACTATAATAGCTAATGGAATTCGTCCGGGGAAGTTTATTTTCAATCTCTCATCGAGTTCGTTGGTAAATTGTGGGAAAGAGGGATACAAATCAATTATCGATCTCTCGAGGGATAAACTTGTCCCCCGACAACCGTGAAACGGAATTCTCACCCCTTCGTTATGCATTCGCCCTCTTCCGTTCTGGACCTTCCGGCCTTTCATTCTCTGGGCTTTGGAATTCAGAGCTGAAATTTCCACGTTTTTTCTTCAAACGCATCAGATTTTCCCCACTACAGGAAACAGTTTTTACCGTAGCAAATATTTATATTATTTTCAATTCTGAACGATCAAAGTGAAAAATAAAAATATTGTCGATTCATCGAGTAATCCTTTAAAAAAAATTTTTTTTACTCGATTAATCGGTAGCATGAACGACCTTGCAACAGAATCTATTGCGGAAAGCTCGTATTCAGTTACAATGCACGTGCTTATTCTATATAGAGTTGATTATTATCCAGGTACGTATTGACCGCACCTTTCGAGCCATGCTCCATGCGGGTTCCAATATTTCTCTAATAACACCACAAACCGCATAATGTGCGATTAAAAATGTATGCTCGATTGGAAAAAACCTTACTACAAGCGTATGTGCTTCTCTGTGGATACAAAATTTCTACTTTCTCTTATCTATCCTCATATTTGTTTTACACCCTTTTAGAAGCATCATGTATTTTTCAAAATAATTCTCTTCAAAGAGAGCCCTTTTATGTAACATTTTATTTGGAAAAAATAAAAAGTACAAGAAACAAATGCAAATATAAAAGCCCAAGAGTTTTTCATTTGAAAGCCATAATAAATGTAAAGAGTATAAATTTATTTATAAAAAATCAATACAATTTTCGTAACTAATGATATAGTTGAAAAATCATAATTTCCACGTGTCTGAATAAGAAATGAATTTTTGACGCGAAACCAAAATATTTGAGGTAAAAATATAGGGAAATAATAAAAGAAATGACTTAACGATGTTAGAGTTGATAATTTATCGAGCCATAACTTCATTGATGACGAATTGACCTCGAGTTCTGACCCGGTTGGTAATTGAAAAGGTGCAGAGCGATGTTGATAAGGAGCAACACTGTGTGAGCTTGGGCGCGATAGTTGATGACCCAAGATAGAGCGTAAACTCTCAGCCGCTCGATCCGGTATATGGGAGATTGATTTATCGCGACATTGAGCTGGCAATCGTACGTGTACCCTCGGCGTAGACACGGTGTATAGAAGCACACGTACGGAAAATATACAGTGTATTCATCCACAGCCAGGCTCCATGTCGTTGGCTATATCGCACTCGGAATCTCAAAGTCGACCTTCGACTTGTCACGTTTCGCGTAACTGCAAGTGTACCAACGATCTTAGCACGTTCGACCGGTCTTGCAATCATCGGATACCGCTTATCGCGTCTCGAAATCTATATTTATCCGCTAATGACACTTTTCGACTCTTAAACGTACAAGCCATTTTTAAACGTCCGACAAATATTCGTTCTTTTCTTAAATTTGATTATAAGGTATAGACGAGCTAATTATTGGACGTGTCTCAAAACTTGAAATAGATTTTATGTATTTTAAATATTTTTGATTTTTTTTTCCGGTATACATAATACGTGGATTGTTTTGTACTTTTTGGAGCGTTTAATTAGTGAACAAGCTCGTTTAATATGAGAAACAGAGTGGATCTTGTCGTTAAACTGTATCGTGATCTCTGCATATTCAAACTTATAAAGTTTTTAGGAATAAAATAAAAATGTAAGAAGCTGATGGTTTACTATCAATATTGTTTGAAATAAGGACACAAAAGATGGATTTTGGGTTGCTAAAATATCAGATAAATATTTAAATATTTTACCAGTGAAAACAAAGTATAAAAACTATTAGATGTTCTACTATGTAAACGGTTATCTTATTCCCATTTACTATTTGTATTTTTCACACGCTTTTCATAAATAACCGTTTTTTTTAACTTTACGACATAAAGTTTTAAAGTTTCATGTCGAGTATCGCTAGATTGGATTTTTAAGATTTCTACGAGGATGGAGAAGTGATTGGAAAATAAAAAAAGTTGACCCCTGGATTCTTTTGAAGGGTTGGTCGATAACGAATTTGAAAATCTTTCATTCGTTTGGTGACCGAGAAGCATTGTTTGCACAGAGGTGTGAGATCCATTTCGTTGTTATTGAAATCTCATGGAGGGTGAAGCAAGAAATAAATGGTGAACTCACACATCGGCCGAATAGAGAGTTTCGTTTTCAATTTCATCCGGGTCCGTAACTAGAGAATCCGGACGAACGTTCCGTTCTGAGTGGAAAGCACTACAAATATCGATATGACACGCGCTACGATTTCATTCGCAAATGTTTGGCTTGTTGTGTGCCCTTCGAACCAATGTGTAACAATATAACGCACACTCTGACCCCAGTTGCACTGTTTCTGTTTCCACTGAGATCTAATACTCTGAACAATGCCCGATTCAACCCTATCACGATTTCGCACGTGTCAACAAATAAACAGTAAAACAAACGAAACACTGTATACGGTCTCCTATACTCGCGATTCACTTTATTTTCTCTCTATCTAACCTGGACTTTCAACAAACATCTTCCAATAATAATTATTTACTCTTAAAATAGAAGCAAAGCAAACAATAATTTGTAGAAAGATATCTGTGAAAAAGATGTCTGGAGAAAAATCAGTTTACACTTTTCTGTTATATACTTTTGCCTCGAAAAACGTAAAAGAATATAAAAAATAAAATGATATATTTTTGATGAATTGGAAAAAAATTGTTTTTTTTCTAAATTAAAAATGGATCATATATAGTCGAGATGTAAAACTCGTGTATAAGATTGATGGAATGGGGAACGTTGGAGGATTGGAAAAAGAGTAGCAGAGAAAATCAATTTCGTTTGGCCGTCTACGCACTCCATAAATTATCGATACTTCCGTTCCCGTTTTGCGAGTCGCATTGTAGTCTCGATTCGCGCGAGTTGACAAGAGCACGAGTCTCTCGTCGCGTCGATCACACGGCTGGAGGATCAAGTAGGCGTTCGTCCGATCTCAAGTGGGTGACCTTTAGGAATTTGTGGAGGTTCGCGGGTGCAGTTCGAGCGAGCGGCTTTCTCACAGTCCTCGGGAGTTGGGAGCGCTCCGGCGAGTCCTTCTATCCGCGAAACGTGACGCAATCCGATGAAACTCCAATGGGATTACGCAGAAGCAATACCAGCGAGAATCCGATCGGCGCGACCGAGCACAAAGGGCTCAACGATTTTATCATCCTCGCTTTTATTTTTTATTCGATACTCACCGTACCCCTAGCGCTATCTATACAAATGCTTTTTTCCTTTGTTCCACTTTATTTTCATTTATCCTCTGCTACTTTTATTCATATTTTTTATTCTTTTGCGATATGTGCGTTAACACCCGACGTCATGACTCTTATTGAAGAGAGATTCATCGCTGTCGAGATCTCGCTATTGCAGTCGGAGGGCATAATTTTCCCATGAAGAGTCACTCTGAAGAGAGACTCTGTAAAAAGAATAACTCGATGAGTGAGCTGTTGTGTCAGACTAACGCGAATGTATTATTGAATTTTTTATTGAATTTTATCTCGGGCTCGAGCGAAAATTATTCTCAGTTTCAGCGAAAAAAATGTTCACTGAAATATACGATTTAGAAAGTTTTCCCCTAATTAATATTTTTTTTTGAATTATGAATATCGAAGTATATAATTTTTACGAAAGTTTGGGGTTTTCTGATTAAATAGCCGCTCCATCCGCCGTCAGATTTTTCCGGGGATCGTTTATTCATTTATGAGAACAGAGGGCACATTAATTTGGCCCGTTTCGGCTTTCTGTCTACATTAGGAGAGTAAAAGGGACGAGAGGGTGGTGTATATGCGACGTGTTCTCATTAACGCTCGCTCGGAGCAGAGCTTCGTCTCGTGTGTACCTCGGAAGTGCAGTGTACATGTCTGTAATAGAGCGAGCGAGCGAGCGCGGTTACCATGCCTGCGGGAACTGTTCGGAACAAAACCCGGAAGACACTAGTCAAAGAAAGCCTATAACCGATCCTTCCTTCAGAGAATACGCCAGCGGCAAGCCCAACTCATGAAACACGTGAGATTTTCATCGGAAAACGTTTACTCTCCGATATTTGACTCGGCTTTCCAAACGCCCGTAATTTCACGAAGAACTCGTATATTAAAAGAAATCCAAGGAATTATATTCTGCAGGATCAACGATAGAAATAAATGAATTCATTAAATTTTTTTAAAAACTTTTTAATAATTCGAGATCCATAGTTAAATAATTATTCTCGTTCTATACGTTTCGTCAAATTGTTATATGAAAATTTATGTTTATCTGTTTCGATTATTTTTAAAGCTTCCTACATCGACGTTTTTCCCCGACGTGTCAAAAAATTTTCGTATCATTAATTTTTTATTATTATCTTCGTCTTGTTTTGTTATCGGATGAAATGTCATTGTCGTTACCTCGATTTTTCAATCGACATATTTTTAATTTTGCCTGCTTGATGCGAGACATGTCGCCGAATTCAGATGAAACGCTTCGAGAATTTGAATTTAGTAGTGGCCGTGAGCGCCGTAACCGTGGCCGTAACCAGCGTGTACGGCGGCTCCGTGACCAGCACCGTGAGCCGTGATTTTTCCGGAAGGCCCGGCTATGACGACCGAGCCCGCATGAGGACCGGAAACCGCAGCGCCGCCTGCATGCGGACCGGAAACGACCGCCCCGTGGCTCGCCGGTCCAGCAAGTATCGCTCCGTGGTGCGACGGCCCGGCAAGAACTGCCCCGTGCGACGATGGGCCCGCGATGACGACGCCGTGATGACCAACACCGTGTCCAGCGTATCCTAAACAATTGAAAATTCAAAAAAGTCATCAAGGAGTGCTCATTGCATACCCAGTCGCGGTTCGTATTTCACGAATTCCACCACGTCCAATGATATCGAAAAACAATTCTTCGAAATTTGTTACAGAATGTATTCTTTTAAAATCATAATACATATTTAAACAATTTTCAATCATTAAATAATAAAATTCGAACTTTATCCATTTATGAGAATTCTTAACGCGCACATTTATTTATTTTTATTTTATTTTAATTTATTTCGTAATTTTGTACAAGATATACGTTGAATTTTTTTTGTACATTGAGAAAAAAAGTGTGGATGACTCGAGTAAGCAAAAAAAAATATGACAAATTAATTCGCTCTGCGACTGTTATTTGGTCGATTCGATCAAACTTCTTATTTAAAATATTATGAAAATTATGAAAGTTTCGAATATATATTATGGAACATACCAGCGTAACCTGCGTGTCCGTAACCGTGTCCGTAACCTCCGTATCCGGCGTAAGCTCCGTCGTAAGCCCCGTCGTAATGTCCGTAGCCTTCGACGTGAGCCGGGCCGGCGATGGATCCGGTGACGACGGCAGGCCCGGCGACGGCGCCGGAAACGTGAGCCGGACCAGCGACTGATCCCGAAAGATGCGAGGGTCCGATAACGGGTCCGGCAAGGGATGATGCCCCGACGTGCGGTCCCGCGAGACTCGAGTGTCCGAGAACGGGACCGGCGATCGCGACCCCGTGGGAGCCGTGATAACCGTGTCCAAATCCGTAAGCCCCGTGATCAGCAACCGCGTATCCCCCGTGCCCGAGGCCGTAAGCGCCTCCGTATCCTCCGTGTCCACCCCAAACGGCGCCGCGACGCTCGCGGACCGGCGACGCCCCTGCCAAACCCAAAACAGCCAATGCGACGATCTGTGGACACATACACGCGTTTACACGTATTTGCAATCCGATTCACCCGATTTTATCAATTTTCACGTTTCTCATTTACGGGACAACGCACGTTCTCACTTTTTTCACTTATCAAATGTTTTTTTTTTAATCGTTTATTATTGTGCAATGTTACATGATTTCTATTTACAGTTCGTTACATTTTTTGGTTTTTCGTTTTAAATTTATAATTCATGGAATATAATTAACATATAGTTTAACGTTTTTTATTGTACGAATTTTTCTCTTCGCTGCTGTTTATTTTATTTTGTTTTATGATTTTGAGATCCTCAACCGAGGATCGTTTACTTACAAAAGCTCTCATCTTGCCCTGACTGTCGGTCGCTGTGTGCCAGGATACCCTCAACCGTGGCATCTTATATACGTTAGAATCGCGAGGATTACGACCGCGCCCCCGCGCGCTGGATCCCTTCAAATCATATCCGCTGATGGGAGCCGAGTTCAACCATTGCGCAAGAAGGTCACTGACGCCACGCCCCAGGCGCTCTTTCCAGGGACCGCATCATCGGGGACCCTCGTTTCTCTCTTTTTCTAGTTCTCCTTTGTTCTTCTCTCTCCCTCTATTTCCCGCTCTCTTTCTTTCAATCTCGCTTTCACGGTCTATCTTTTTTATCTCTCTCTCTCTTTCTTACCATAGATCTCTCTCGCCATTTCTCTCTTATTCACAATCCTCTTTTTTTTTCTCTCGATTTATTTTTTTCTCTGCTCTCGCTTCATCGTCACACACTTCGCGTCCTTCACTTCGGGGTATACCACGGGAAATTTTTCCAATACCGTAGAAGGTTTCTATAATTATTGACTACGTACGGACTCTCGATGCACATTATCTCAATACACGCAATTCCGGAACTGCAACCGGACTCTGCGCCAACGTGTGCTTCTTACATTGTTCACTCATTGTATACAAGGAGGGCTCGAACATTGGCGATATTTTGCAAACGTAAGTCGATTACAGATTAATAAAATGAAAAATGATGAAATATCGAGAAACATTGAGAAAAATCACGATAGTAAATTTTACCGTAAAGTGTGAAAATTATACAATTATATTAGAATTAAATATATATATTTATATTTCAAAGTAATATATTTAGGATAGGATCTAAACAAAATGTAATTAGTTCAATAATAATTGGTATAGTTGTCACTTTTGTATAGTAATATCTGGCATACTTTTCTCTCGGTATACTTTCAATCTGGAGAAAAAAGAAATAACTCTCAAGAACGTTGCAAATTGAGCAATTGAATATGAAAAATCGATGAACAACTTTCGCGAAAACATTAAAATAAAATCTTCACAAGAAAATACTTTGCGATATGATAATTATGAAGAATCTATTGAAGAAGGAATCGTGACGCGAAACATATTGGATATCGTAATATTGGTGAAGTAGGGTGTTAATCGTTCCGTGGGCGGATTTGCAATATACGACCGAGCTAATAATCGTTGCGAATCCCTTGCACTTTTCATGTAAGCGTCTATTTTTCACATGAGATTCTCATCTCTTGACACGTCATATACACATCGCGTTTGAAAGCAAATTCACATGATCCGTGCGCCATCGATAATTTAAAATACACATTGAACTCAGGATATATATATTCTGAAGAATTAGCGATGAAGCATATCGAAGCGAATGTCGATACGTCTGCCTTCGAACTATCTGGAGTTTGGGAAGAAAGAATCGCTTAATTCCGTGAAAATTCCCATGAACGAAATAACAGTGGTGAATAAACGAAATAATAGTACTGCGCGAGGTTGAAAAATATCGAGATAAATGCCGAAGGGGCTGAGTTAAAAAATCGAGTAGGAGAGCGAAACGAGGGCGCGGGCTTCACGATCGCACTTTGGAACGATCGTTTCTTTCGCTCAGCAATTAAATCGAAAGCGATCAGTCTGGGACTCGCGAGATGATACGGGCTCCTCTTCTCTGGCTTCTCTCGAACTCGACCTTTAGGTATTGCGATATACGAAAGATTTTGTGTATATAAAATGCAAATTGTTTCACTTTTTTGCAATATTGATCCTCGTTTAAACCAGTTTACCAATAATTCGTCGAGAACCTCTCGAAAATCTCTCAATCGGGACAAAGAAGGTTATTATACGTCAGAATAATAAATCTCTAGTACAAAATTACAGTTCGAAAATGACGATATTACATTTCTTTTTTTAAACCGAACAAAAAAACTATACCTACTTTTTGATACAAAGAGTCATATATCCGTATTACAGCGATTTATATTTAACATTTTTTGAAACAATTTCTTAGGGAATTATAACTTTTTTAAATTGTTGATATAAAGTGAAACTACCAATAGGTGAATCGAAGTCAGGGACATACAGTTTATTTAAATTTGCTACAGTGACATTAACATCTCGATTGTATACGTATATTC
Organism: Cremastinae sp. A BG-2022a; assembly: GCA_030522545.1. Taxonomy (NCBI): domain Eukaryota; kingdom Metazoa; phylum Arthropoda; class Insecta; order Hymenoptera; family Ichneumonidae; species Cremastinae sp. A BG-2022a. Next base: position 20,863 of record JAPYYW010000505.1, on the reverse strand, counting down.
GTAATCTTGACGCAATTCTCAGTTAGAACAGTATGACAAAAAAGTCACGCAATGCTGGGAGAAATAGGAGAAAATCGGGAATGGAGAATGGAACGGGCGTGACGAATTTGTCTGCAGAAAAGGGAGACAAAGCAGCAGTGAAATTCACGTGAGATATATCGAAAGTTGAGTAGAGAAGAATCGAGAGGTAGACGGGGTCGTCCAATTGAACGTGATCCTAGCTAATGGTGAGACTGACATTTCCATTCATTGTTCGTAGCCGTTGTTGCAGATGCAATTTACCATCGGCCGCAGTGGCGACGTTAGACTCTCGAGGCTATGAGAGCAAACGCCGTCGGTTCGATCGATAAATAAAATTGAACCAGATCGAGACTCTCTGAGATCCCATACAGACGAGTGCACTCACGGTGCTTTGATCTTTTCAATCGAGATTAGTAACGCTTCAGACTCTCTCGTTTCATTGTCAGACGTGTAAGTGACCTGCGATAGCGTAATTCCTCATGGTAGTCTCGTTCTGCAACCTTGGCAAAGCAATTACATTTTTTTAAATATATGACTGCACCGAAAGAATTCTTTTACGAATAATTACTGCTTTGTCACAATAGATGTAGTTAAAATTTAAAAATGTAACAATATATTTTACATGAAACATAGTAATTTTGATTACACAAATAATTAGAATTGCTATGTTTTGCACAGTGTACAAAATGTTCATAAAAAAAAATTCTGTATACATAATAAAATTTTTTACATTTTTAAAGAAAGCTTATATGCAAACATATTCACTCAATTTTTGTAAAAGTATTCACAGCAGTTACTTCTATTTTTTATGTGTATTCATACCTTTAGAATTAATTCATCTTTTCTATTATTATCATTTTATTTAGCATGTAATTTTAACTCGCAATGAGTAATTTTTTTACAGTACCGGTAATTTAACTGGCATACAACAAAAATACAAACGATATATATAAATTTTTCAAGAAAATGCACAAAATCTGTCTCGTTTATAGAATAATCTGCGAAACCGAAACTGCGGATATATCCGTTGGTTGTAGGAAGCCAGTGTCGAAATTTCACTGGGAGAAACTATTCAGAGAGAATTTCAATAAACGATTTCCCAGACAGAGATTGAAATACGACGAGAGAACGTCTTTGTTCGTGCTCACTTGATTGGGCTATTCGAGGTATTAATTACTCGTTACACAAGATAATTCCAAGGGAGGCGTTTCGGTAAAGGTTCTGCGCTCAACTGGACAAATGAAAGAGAAGTGCGAACGCAACATAATAGTAACTTGAATGCTGGAACGTGACGTACAGCCACAATCAGCGAGCTCTATAAACGTTCCCGTCATATCCTACCAAGGAACGATCCCTTCTCCACCCATTAACGACAATTATATTGAACCAATTTTGACGCTTTTCAGTAGAACGCGATCGGCAACGGGTTCAATCGCTGACCGGATGTAGCTCCGGGCCATTCGCTCGTTCACTTCGGCGTTGAGAATCTGCTCTCTCCTTGTGCTGCAGCGGACATCCATCGACTTGTTCCAACCGATGGCACCTCCGGGTTTGCAAATGGCTCCAACAACCACTGGGTATGTCTTCCGAGCATACACTGTTCTACATGCGCCCACGCTACATTTGCTTATCCTCCAACTGGTAAGGTTCATTGTTGAGAAATCAATTAGCAGGTACTTGATTCATGAACCACATTCTTGACGCTCTTCATCAATGCTGTCGGATTTATGAAAATTGCTATACTTGGATGTGTCATGGAAAAAACAATCGAAACTTTCGAATGCTTCAAAAGCTTTCAATCTTTCTGCTTGTAGATATCTTGTACCTGTAAAAAATGTTATTAGAAATTAATTTGGTCATAAGATTATTTTGTAAGAAGCTAAGCGATGAAAAAATTGCGATTGAAAAATTGAAAGGTACGAAACGTGTAAATACGTTACTGTGTATGGATGTATCCCTGTTGCGCATTTTCGTTATGATCTTTTCATAAAAAGTGTCGGAATTATAGTGCCTCGTGTCGAAATCCGTTCGTTACGAACACGCGGGAAATGAAGTAGGGCAATGAAATCCGTGGAATCAAGTGTACTCCAGTCGAAACTCAATTACGTCCGGGCTCTCGTTGGTAGTTTCCGCGACGATAATCCGCCAGACTTGGTTCGCCTTCTCCAGACTCCGGGAGAATTACGAGAGCCGTACGTTATCGACTGGTCAGCCTGAAACCAAATATCTAGGAAGTTATTAATTTATGAGAAAGAAAGTAAGAGCGAGACAGAGAGAAAGTACGCTTCCGCGTTGGATATTCCAGTAGTTTGAAGAAAAAAATCTGGATTAAATACCGAGTGTAGATACTAAGCGTGAGTTATGGCATCCGATGAAATTATTTACGATTTCGCATTACACGCTACCGAGGCTGCAAAGATTTTTTTACAGCATATCCGTCCAACCGAATTTTTTTTTCGTCTGTTCCAGATGCGAGTTTCTCCACAAAGTTTTTCCACTCGTGCCCGGAAGAATAGCAGCAGTTGCGAATTTTTCACCGCTCGCACTTGTGAGAATTAGTTATCATTCCGTAATTAGACTAGTGTCATTCGAAAGAGCATATTAACTGTATAACGAAAAAAACAAGTAACAAATTCGTTTTAGAATCATAATATCTGAGATTTGTTAAGTACAGAGATTTCATCGAGAATTGGAAGAGTGATTGATGGTGAATAAGAGAATAATGAGATATAGAGTGATTTTGAGTTTTAAATACTGATGCTTTATTTTATATAAAGTATTGTATAAATGTATAAACGCTATAAATACGTGGTATCTATCTATGGTGGTGGTGGAGTGCTAGTAGTGATCGCATAGAAAGGGTATGACGAGGGCGGGCGGGGTCGGGGGCCGGCGGCGGCGCGTCTTCTATGTACATTCATTCACTCACGGGAACGGCTGACCTACCATAATCTACCGGTCTCCTTCACTAACATAACACGAGTACTTGTATGTATATGCATGTATATATATATATATACGTCCATACGATAGACACATTGCGTTGGTTGGCACTGTGCTTTGTGTACATGGTATATATATATGTGTGTGAAGAAGTAGTAGGTATAGTAATAGTATATATATATATAGAGAAGACATATGCATGGACGAGTATGTAATAATAATATGTATGCTTGGGTGCGGCAGTGAGTATAACAACTGTGAGGAAACTGGGGCTTCCTCAACAAGGGATAGTATATGTGAGTGAGAGCGTCGGCCTACGAAAGATGGAAGATGTAAGAGAATTGGTAGAGTCGTAATAGCAAGCGGGTTGATTGTTCAAAAAACAGAACAATCAGCTCGGTTGCCATTCGACCGCATAGAAGCGCCGAAGCTTTTGTCCGTGTGACTCGGGCTGTTGGCGGGGTTCATCGCTGCTGGTGTCTCGATGTTCCTGAGAGGTCCGCTCGATAAGCGAGATCCACGTGGAGGTAAGATCTGGGCGTTTCGCACTGGGGTTGTACGATATCGCGGTTGCGGTCTCACGATGAGCTGGGAATTGGCTAGATTATCCTACACGAGAGTATGATCTCAGCGCGTGGGTGTCGAGGAACCGCGGGATCGGGCTTAACCAGGCTCGCCGGATCGTCCGCTCCGCGTGAATCTCGTATCTCACGGGTGGATGGAGAACTGGACGAGATATTCGGTACTGACTAACTGTCCTCGAGCGATGATTACTCCGTTACTTTGATGCTCCGAGTTTGGACGAGGCTCAGACGTTGGTGAAACGCGTTCGCTGACCGGTATGACCGTGGTGGGTTTGCCGCCGTCGCCGAGCCGAGATCGCTGGGGTCTTAGACCGTCTTACCACTTGTGGCTGATGGGGGCGGGGATGATAGCTCCGTGGGAGCCGAGTCCGGCGTGGATGGCGCCAGAGGGTCCATTGATCACAGCAACACCGGCGTCGTGTCCGCCAATTCCACCAGCGATTCCGGGACCTCCTCCGATGACGGCGATGGCACCAGCGCCACCGAATCCACCACCAAGACCGCCCAATCCACCACCGGGAGCAGCAGCGGCAGCAGAGCCGGAGCTACCATCGTCACCGTTGATGCCACCGGCACCGGCGTAGAAGGCAACACCACCGTAGCTGGGTCCAACGAGGTTAGCGGTAGCCTGGGAAGGTCCAACGAGGGTGGCGGTTCCCTGGGACGGTCCAACAAGGGTGGATGGGCCGGCAGCGGGTCCTACAAGGCTGGACGGTCCGGTACGGGGTCCTCCAACGGATTTGGCTCCCTCCTGGGGTCCTACGAGGTCAGACGGGCCGGACTGGGGTCCTACGTTGGCCTTAGGTCCCTCAGCGGGTCCAATGTCGGACCTTCCACCGGTGACTCCTGCAGAAAGAAGATCATCGTCGATTCTAGCTCTCTTTCCCTCTCTTCCTTCGCTATGTACCCTGTGTCTTTGGATACCTACCACCAGACACGATCTGCTGAACTCCCGCGGCACCAGCAGCGGCAGCAGCACCAGCAGCGTAGCTGGCACCAAGACCACCAGATCCCAAGCTAGCGGCACCACCCTGGAGGGAGGCAGCAGTACCGGCACCGGCGGCGAGACCACCGCTAAGACCAGCTCCACCGTGTCCGGCATATCCGCCACCGTATCCTCCGTAACCTCCGTAGTGGCCGCCGTATCCGCCGTGGGCGATACCAGCGCGCGCCGTCGCTACGGCCAGACAAGCGAACACAATCTGGAAAAAAAAACCATCGTACATTTTTTGTCTCGATTAGTCGTAGTATGCGTAAATTATAGATTTCGATGCGAATACTTCCAGTGAAATACCGTTAATTGTATGTTTATTCGAGATATTAGGTAACCGTGGTAGCCGAGTCGCGAGCATCGAATTACGGAAGCTGAAACTCGAGTCACGGAACTATCATCGCAGCGAGGTATAGAGATACCAATAGGCCGCTGTACGACCGAGAAACTCGACGTTGCGACGATTACGGACTTGGAGTGCACGCGCGCGAGCCACACGGCCTAGGAAGCATAACCGTGTTGGCTTTCACTTTCGATGGGAGCGCGGCGCACACGGTATGCAAGTATACGTTGCACTCGAGCTAGGAAGAAACTGCGGAGCTAAGGTGAAATCGCGATTCTCCGAGTATCCCCCTAAGCAATATTAACGATCGAAGGAAAAGAATGAAAGAATAAGGAAAAAAAAGAAGAAGAAGAAAAAGAATTCGAGCGAAGCACGCGAAACGCTACAAGCTCCAAGATTTCCAATTCCGGTCACATTGCCTCGTCGTTGTGTCACGCGAAACGAGTTTCGAGAACAGGACAAAACGGTCAAACAGGCAGGAGGGTAGCGCGAAATGATGTTTCAGTGGAAATCGAAGCGTAACCGTATGCCGTAACGTTTCGTAATTGGATCGATAGCTCGTGCCGATTGCATTTTCGCATAGCTAACAATTTTCTCAGTTTGTCGAAGCAATGCCCATATATGGCCGGGAAAAAAATCACCAACGTCCCAGGATACGTTTAATGGTCGTTACCCGATCAGCCGAGTATTTCTATCTCGCGCATACCTTCGCGTTTTGGTGCGTTCGCCCGTTTAAAAAGTACCAAAAGAGAATAAGAAAAAGTGCTTGATCCGACAACGTGACAAGGCGTATTCGACGCGCCAATGTAATAATGAACTCACGACTAAAAGCCTCATGTACGTGTGGACTCTCGTAATTAATTAGTCGAGATTCGCGATAGCTTTAAATCTCTGGATATTGCTTTCCACAATTATTTTCCCGAGCATTATATAAGCATGGTACTACCGGTTTATTGTAGGCGATCTAGTTTCTTTTTATTTATTTATTCTTTCTTCTTCGTACGTTCTCGAATGTTACGTCTGTGGTCCAATTTTCTGTGAAATACGCGTTATGCCAATTTTCCGATATCTTCCGTCAAGGATAATTGTCGTTTTTTTTTCATATTCTCTGAGAACTTGCCAGAGCTGCCGAGTAGCTCGTCAAGCGACAATTTGGAAAGAAAGTTTTCAGCTTTGAACGCAGCAAAGTGTAAATTAGATTTATCTGGGTTTCACAGGTGAGGTATCGAGAAAGGACTATTTTCACTTGGGATGTTTCGTACTTTTCAAGCATTTATATAAGAAAAAGTTGCCATGAGAATTAACGTTTGCTCAAGATTACGGTGAATTTAAATTTATTTCAACTCGATCTTATCGATTCGTGAAACCCTTTGCGAAAATTCAAATGAATTTGCGAGTTGTGCGAAAACTGTTTCTAAGGCAAGTATAGATATGCATAAATGCAAGGTAGACAATTAGAGTCGGATTTAAATTAGATTGAAAAGTTTAATTCGTCCGAGACGAGATGATTTCCTCGTCTTGTGGAACTCAATAAATTTCCGCTAGGTGACAACTAATTTGAGAATGAATCTGATGACGACGCGAAATGCATCCGATGCTGGATGTGGATCGAGGTGAGAATGAACGCCTTAAAGAGGAAAGACGACTCGATGCTACAACTACAACCGGTTCGCGAGATTTCCCGTTCTTCTCTCTTCGCATGTTCTCTCTCGATCCTTAGAAGCCACGTTTGTGAATGAAGAGTAGTAAAATGATAAATTAAAGCGGACGAGAGCGTTCATTAACAGAAATTCTTCAGATTGATATTGAAACTTGAATTTTTAAGCAAACGTGGTCAACGAGAAGCAAATGCAAAATCAATATGATATCATTTTGGTGCATATGTAAAATTGGAAAATTTGAATGACAAGTAATTCAGTTATATTAAATGCAGTAAAACCGAATGAAAAACAAAACAATTGTTTAATAATGAAATCCCGAATGAAATTAAAAATGCGAGAATTTTCGTGAAAGCTCGACGAAATTTTTTTTAAAGATTTTCGTGGTTTTCCGTTTTTCCGAGGTTTTTTCGTAGTTTATTACTAGGTTCAGAGACAATGGAAATGAGCAAAATTTCGATAGTGTCTTTTGAAAAATGTAACAATGAAAAAGCGTCTGAGAAACACCCCACGACCCACCCCGTTATACTCACAAAGCACTTCATGTTTGGTGTGTGTATGGTGGGTTGGTAGTCCAGTGAATGACTGACTTGGGCTGGGTCGACGGGCCTTATATACGCCCAAGTCTACTCTCTGGCCACCGCTCCACAATCACCATCCTTTCGAAAGCCGTGCTCTCCTCCACCCTCCTCCTCCCCCAGAAAAAACTATAATCCTCCGGTTGCGCCGAACGGTGGTCGTTGTAGACGTCGCGCGCGTTCAAAAGCGCGATCGCGGGAGAGAGAAAGAGACGGCGAGTGGGGCGGAGAGACGGACGGGGTAGTGGCTCGGTATACCGTAGGCAGAGTTAGGTGGTACGCAAGTGTATATACGTTCGGCAAAGCACGTAGACGAGCGAGCAAAAGCGAAAAGGCCTTAGCTACCGCCCGGCCGCCCATTCGCCCGGCTAGGAATCGTCGTCTCGGCGTCTCTCACCGATCTCTCCGTCTCCCTTGCTCCCCCTTTTCTCATCTCTCACCGTCTCGCTCTCTGTCCACCTCGCGGACTTACATATGAGATGCTGACTATAGCAACTGCAGAAAAGGCTCCAGGATTGTCTGTACCAAGTGCAGACCAGGCACCTGGTCACCTACGATACGTTCTCGCGGGCGTGGTACCGCGTGACGTTTTCAACGAGAGATTATCTCAGAACCTTCGGACTGCCTGCGACTTATACCGATCACGTTATTGTACTACTTTGAATTTTCAGAGAGGACGACACCTTATTATAACACCCGACAATGAAAATATTCCCTAATAAATTTCATTGACATGTGCTCCCCCATCATTGTCGAAAAGGATCTCAATCATTATTACTTCATTTTTATCCTCCACGCCAGAAGTCGTTTCGCACCTTGATTTATTGCATCAAGAATGACCCAGCTATACTTTTCATACGAGATTGGTATTTTTATAACGTCAAGAGAGTTATAGAGAAAGCATCAATGTTTTGAAGGAAAATCGTAACGATATCGTGGAAAATACGAAGAAGGTGAAAATTCACATTTAGAGGCGACACGAAGTTTCATCGTCGCCAGTTTATACTTTTCTGCGTTTATGTGACTTTTATGGCTCGTAACAGAGATTTTTCGATCGTCGGACAAATTTCAAGATAGCGCCATTTTTTTTTTGAAGAATCATCGTGAAAAAGTAATTGAACGAAATGTCAAAAAGTGAGATCGATCGCGAGCCATATGGATTGCACGATAACGTCTGGAATTGGAGCGATCGACATCCGAGGTGACGACATTTAGTTGGGCATTTCTCCTTCTCTCTCTCTCTCTCTCTCTCTTGCCCTGACATGATTGCACTGAAAATTGCATCTCTTTTGAGCGCAGAAAGAAAATTCGTCGACAACTTGCGTCATTCGCCGAGAGTTTTCAAATTTTCTCGTCAACTTGTAACAAAAAAATGAGAAGCTAAAGTAATAAATTTTCGTCGAAAAAATATACATTTTTCAAATGAAAAAAAAATTTAACAAGGAGTTTGATTAATCTACGAAACACTAATATAATTCGTTAAAGTATATAAAAGTCAGTAAAGTAGGCTAAACGAGGGAATCTAGGTGATGGAGCAATAAAATTAGTCTTTTGCCGTTGGTGGTCCTCGCACCGAGATCCGACGTTATCAGTGAGGATTTACGAGCCACAATCTCTTCGATGCAAAGATAAGTCCTTTATCAACATATATATATATATATATATATATATATATATATATATACAATTTTGAAAGTGTATAACGTTATATATATCGTCGTAACGAAGTTTGAGGTAAACCTAACGAACAAAGTCTGGTCGTGAGCTATCAGGGCCACTTTGAAACTCGAGGTCTCTCGTTCAGCGCGTCCGCAGGTTCTTGGTCCTCGGCTTCTGTTACTAACCATGTAAAACTTGCTCCGAATCTCGCACCATGCATCACGATAAACTCGAACTTCCAATTGAAATGTAAGAGAGATTCGGGGAAAGAGAATTTCAGACGTTCGCTCTCTAATTATTTCCGAATCCTTTGACGAAGGACCTCTCTTGATATTTCTGTTCTTTAATCATTCTTGGAGTACGAAAATATATTCCATCTGGTTACTGCAGACAATTGGAACGAAGTGGCGAATGTTTTGTTTTTTTTCTCTTAAAAGCGAAGCAAGGCAGGAGCATTTTCTTCGCAGAGGTCCTTGGAGTCTCGAGACTCGATATTCTTTCCCTTCGGCATTCTTTTTCTTCTCGTCTCTGTATTTGTTATTATCATCGATAATTGTCGAGCGAGCCAGCGAGTGGCGGACAGCAAATGTAGAGCTTAGAGGCTGTAGGCGATCGCCAAATGGCCTGAAGAAATTTCAATTCTCTTTTCAACAGCGAGATTGCCTACCAAGCACTTCTTTTTCGTCTCTCTCCTCATCGCTCTCACCTCTCGCGTTGCAACTATATTCCACTCGACCGATTACCTCAACCTACTAATTTTAGCGTTACTCGGTACATAAAGTCTCGCCAAAACGACCAACACCAAGAATTTCAAATTAATACACAAGCATATGCACCTTTACATGGATACAGCTGTCAGGGGTTGTTATTCACCTCGAGCGACATATTATATGAATTTTTCCCCAAGTTAACCGAAAAATCTAATATTCCATTTATACCTCTTACCGAAAAATCTAATATTCCATTTATACCTCTTGTGGTCCTGGAAACAATTTATATTGGACATTTTTTTATACATATCACTTAGTGATCCCAAGTTAACTGAAAAATCTAATATTCCATTTATACCTCTTGTGGTCCTGGAAACAATTTATATTGGACATTTTTTTATACATATCACTTAGCGATCTAAAGTTTCTATTGTTTTATTCATACGCGTCTCGAGCTTTTTGCGTTTATGGCTGTCTGACTTATATATAATATATTTTTTAAAATAAATTGAAAAATTATTTGAGCAGTCATTCTTGCGACGATAAAAATTACGCAATCGCACATACTTCGATTTAGCACGAGTCGCTTGAAATAGTAAAGCCTGTCTAGAAAGCATGAAAAATTTGGATAAAAATATAGTTGCGCGTATAATATATTCCTGAACAGGTTTAATTGTCATTTCGCAGTACGAAAAGTAATAGGAAAAAAATGGAGTCCAAAATGTACGATTTGAGAGAACATTCATCGCATGCACATGTGAACTTGCATTTTTTTTTCGCTCGCTTGCTGTCTTCTGGGTGCACGAGCGTAGAAAGTGAAAGCCATTATATTAGCTGGACGGTGTGTCGAGGGGGTCGTGTGAAAAATGCCTCCCACTGTCTGCCGTCCAATCGGGCTCTCGCGAATCTTTTTCATCCCGGCCATGACCGGTTTCAATATAAGATACGTCGCGGTGCAGATTCGAGTCTCATTTGCCTTCACCCCGAATCGAGCAAGTACCGATAGAGAGGCTGCTGCTCAGCGACAAATACACACGCACGAATCATCCGAACATAATGTACCGTTTTATTCTCACGTATCAGTTCCGCGTACTTTTTCGTAAAACAGCTGATACGCCGTCACGTTATTCATTATAGAAAGTAATTATCGTTATCGAACCGTTCCAATTAAATGAACATCAATTAATAACCGAATCGTTTGGTCTAATGGGACCGAGCTTAGAAAGAGTTTCTAATTGATGCACATGCTCGTAGCTCGCGCGCACACGTTAAATTTCGAGATAGTTCGATGTAACCGTAATTTCAGCGATTGCACCGAAATTTACCACGCTCTGTTGCTAAAATTGTCGGAAATGCATTTCACATGATAATGCACATTCTATATAAATTCCGTTACCATCAGTTTTACTCTGAATTTCTATTATTCTATGAAATATTTAATTTTGGAGTTAATTAGTGCAATGGTTGTGAGTCGATTAATTTTTATTGAAGCAATTTCACGAAAATTCGAAATTTTTTCGTGAAATCAATTTTTTCGATCGATGAAGTAACGAAGAAATGATCGTACGAGTAAAACGGAAGTAATGAACGAAGTGAAACGCAAATTTTTCAGCGCGCCTCCTTTTCTAGCTCGTGCGAGGATAGGGCAATCCTCTCTCACGGTGCCTGCGCGTGCCCAGCTCACCGCGACCACTTTTCCATTTATATTATTCCCCGCCTTCGCGAACTCACGTTCACACGTCCTTAACGGTCAGTAGATCGATAACTTCTCTAATTGTCTCTCCGTGGCGATTCTTCATCGAAGAAAACCCAGTTTTTACGTAACTTTGGATTCTATAAATCTTTATAAAATAATTATAATCTACTTTGTAAGAAAAAAAAATCAACATTGAACGAAAAGTATATTTCTGGCTTCTAATTAAAATACTAGACGAATAATTTTTTTTAAATATTTTAAGACTATAAAAGAGGTTATTTTTTAAAATATACTTTGAGCATAGAATGTATACGATTGAAAAAAAAAAGTTTCAACATTAAAAATTGTAAAATTAAAAGAAAATCCATTAGTGAAAATAATTTTCTCCTACCGAGAATCCGAGATTAGATAAGGAGACCGCTATTCGAGCGAAAGAATTCAGTTTCTGGGTCGAGGAATATTTTTCGTTGAATTTGCACATTAGGTTAGGTTCGCATCGATTGGGTTCGATAAAATTCAAAAAGTGGAGTATATTCTTTATGAGAATAGATGAGATTGCGTTCATAGGCGTGAGCGCCATAGGAATCGGGTGCGAGCGAGCGAGCGCGTGTCGGTTTCGATAAACCAACTTTCTCGGTGGAAATTATAACTGGTTTGGTATATAGAATGATAGAACTAGCTCTGTGTGACATTCTATACATCGATCTCGTTAGCACATTGGAAATAAAGTCGTTCACAAACTGGTACAGAGCGCACTACGCTCCGCGTACGAGCGAGCGTCACCGTTGCGTCGCCAATTTTCTGTCTCTTCGGGTATACAGGGTGTCCCGAGATTCGATGCAAAAAGTAACAGAATTCACGTGGCATTCTAAATTGAATCCCGAAACGAAGAGTATTAAGACACTTTTCGATACAGCGTTCCTTCGTCGAGAAAAACGTCAAATAGTTTTGAACTATGCAAGAATTTTCTCTTGATTCCGTTTTTTATTTGATTTTTTTTTCAAGTTATTAACGTTTACGTTTAGTATGTCCTGCACATAGATACAAGATTGCGCTTACGTCCGAGCATTCGGTAGCTCAGCTGTAAAAAAGTTGAGCGAATGCGTCAGCAAACTCTAGCGATCTCGACACACGTTTCTTCTCTCCTTTCCTTCTCGTGTATATACCGGTGTTATTTAATTTTCACTGGCTTATTATTCACGATACTCGATCACCTCGCTGAACACACGATAGTTCAGCGAGACCATATCGCAGCTCCTTTGCATACACTTTGCATCGGTACTTTCGATAATTAGAGTTGTAAAAAACACAATTCCTGTAAAAAATGGACTATATAGGAACCGCATTTTTTTTAATTTATTCTTCTCGTGTCTACTAAATGAACGGCTCTCGTTTTCTTATCTACGAACGCGATTCGCGACGAATTAACGAATGCTTGGCTGGCTGGTAAAAGCCGAGAAATTAAGGATAAATAATTGTATATCTTTTCCATTTTGGTATCGAGTCTCGTGATATACGCGATTGGTGATAATTGATAAGGATTTCGACGCACGGAGCAGTCCTCGGCATTGCTCGCTGTACCGGAAACTTGGTCGAGATTCAGCGGCACGGTGTATGGGCCCAGCCGCGACTGTTGTCCGGAGATATTCGCCGATTGTGTGGGCGATGAGAGATCTCCCCGCAAGAGCATGACCAGGCCAACAGCTTCGAGGGGAAAGTCTATGTCATATATCTCTGTGCATATCAATTACAATTTCCAGACAGTTTATCGTCCGATAACTACTCGGCTATCTCCCTACGAGGAAACTGGAAAGTGAATGTATTATCCTGCAACTCTCTTTATTATTATCATTATTCCTATTTTTTTCACATCGTGTGCACATTTTTTCATGAAATTCCAAAAATATATACCTGCTAACCAAAAAAAAAAAATGACTGTATCAGGAATTTTAACCATTTTCTTCTGAAACAACATTAAGAAAATCATTAGTAAAAATAAGAACTTTGTGTTCTATTACACTTTACTCGATATGGCTACCTTTATAAAAAAAGCTAAGATATTTAAAGCTATCTTTGTAAAAAAGGGTAAAATATTCACCCGAAGAAAAATAAAAGGTCTGAAAATAAATTGCCTGATTTTTGTCATTATTATTAAAATTATTTGTGTAATTCTTAAAAAAGATATATATATATATATATATATATATATATATATATATATTGTATATTATTTTAAACGTCAGAGCTCATATTAATTTTATATTCGCAATAAATAATTTTTTTGTTCATTTTCGTGAAAATAACCGTGAAAGAATTTTTCCTGGTATTTCGTATCGATAAAAATCACATCGCCGACGACGAGTTTTTCTCGTCGTGCAATCCGGCCAATATTTCCATGTAACACATGTGTATTTTCAATAAGTGGCATATACCGCTCATTAATCCGACGACGTAAAAAGAGTGACGAAAAAAAGTCTCGCGCGTATTCCATAAGGCCGTATATTCACTTTCCAGTCTCCTTAAACGGCTCGCAAGGATAGCCGGAGACTAGGAAACGCGAGGACTCGAGAAGGAGGGACATGAGAAGTAAAAAGAAAAAAAAATTGAAAGGAAACCGAAGAAAAAATAAAGAGCAAAGTAGAAAGTTTTCCTCCACTGATATGTCATTTTTCTCTCCAATTTCAATAAAATCTCCGCGACGCGTATATCACGCGGGGCTGAAAACCGTATAATTCTCGAGATTACGAGAAGCGGAAGCAGACGATGCATTTTACATACGAATGCAAAATGAAGTCTCCGTTGGAAGGATGCGGTGCCATCTCGCGGATTTGTATCTGTGCCTGTGTACAGATATTAGTTATGTACGAGGAAGTGACGGAGTGGGAACGGGCCGACACGCCCGCGGTGTACGCGACTCCACAGTGGAGACATTCCGTCTGTAGTCAGACGACTCTGATCTTCCGTCTGGGTCAGGTGTACCTCGGTGTGCGAACGTGAGCGCGGTCAAGGCTGAATCTTCATCCCGTGTTTTATACGAAACAGAACTTAAAAGCTCGTAGACTAGACATTTTTCGTTTCCAAATCTTTAAATACAAAATTATTCATTATTCGAGAGAGATGAAAAAATAATCACCTTATGAAAATATCATTGATAATAAAAATTTTTACAAAAAAATTAAATACATCTTCGTATTTTTATTTATTTCGTAAAATATTTTTATTGCGTAACATTTATGGAACACAGTGAGTAAAAAAACAAAGAGTAAAATTTGTACAAAAGTTCGCATCAATTGATTTGGATGAAAAATATATTTCATTCTGTCATAAAATAAAAGATATTTTCAGTCCATAGAATTCGACGTGTACTTTCTCATGGGAGACTTCGCACTTCATTAGTGTCTCCTGACATAGAGAAAACAGGAAAAGGATTCTCGTGCTCCGTTCGTGATGCGATCAGGAATATAAAGATACCGAAGCCGGTGACACGTCGTACACTTTTCACATAAAATTAACGTGTTTTTTAAAAATATTTTATCATTTAATCAATTATTCGTTCAAATAATTATTTATTGACATTTAAAGTTAATCGAGGAATTACCTTTTTTCACTTATTGAAGTAAAAAAATGAAAGCTCAAGAAAAAAGAAGTACGGAATTTACGTTTAATTTATACGAGGACGGAAAATCGAAGGTGAGAATTAGCAGCGTTGCAACACCGTTTGTAAATCAGGTTTTAATTCGATCCCCGAAGCGGGTGCATAGCAAGTGAGGCAAAAATTCGCAGTTGCGGAAATAAAATACGTGCACAGACATAATATTATAAATATGACTACCTCGTTGTATAGTAATATGCATATCTGTACAGCCTAAGTGTAATAAATACTTGGCGTACTGATTTCCTAACCGAGAGACTCGAATATCTCAGAAAATGTAAGATAGAAACGAGAGAGAGAGAGAGAAGAAAAAATAAATTTAAAAAAAAGAGACGAAAGAGGATCATTTGCTTCTGCGTGTTCAACACTAAAGAGACAAGGATATAAAACGTAATAAGTATATAACAGAGTCGTTAATATATCTGCTCTGGCACGTAGAGACGGAAAGGAAGGAGGAAGCGATTTGCAAACCGAGGCCGGACGTGCCTCAAGGTTACGTAATATATATAGACATTTTACAACGCGCGGTTCAATTTCACGAGCACAAGACCGACAAGAATGTGAAAAATCGCACAAATACGCAGATCGACCGGCAGAGGACGCAGCCCCCGAGAGCTCTCACGAAAATTTTCATGGAAAGTGTATTAGAAGAGCCTCGCAACAGTCGGTCACTCAGCCAACAGAGTCGGCCAGCTGAACCGAGCGTACGCAGGAACTCTGTTCAAATGTTGAAGTAGCGCCAATAGAGTCAGCCAAAAAGGATGCATTTGCACTCGAGCCAGCCTTCTGCTTCCTCTTTTTTTGTCCTTCCAATACTAAAATCTACTGTCCGAGCTTCGCGCACGGAGTAAATAAATGAAGAGCTGATAAGAGCATACGGGAAATCTGGTTAACACCATCGTCGCTTCATACATTTTTATTCTCACCTATCCACTTACTCTCTCCATATGCATATTTGAATACGAATTTTTACAAGCTCTTCTTTTATTATTGGTTTATTTTTACTTTCAATCGCAATTTTAATTCAATCATCGTTTATAATATTTTTATCAATATATTTGAAAATGAAACATAACTGCAATACAGCTTCAAAAAGTAACTTTTCTTATCATCTAAAACTCGTCTTCTTTTTTTTCCAAAGTTTGTTTTCCATTATATTTTTGAACTTTTTGCTTAATTTAGGAACGCGCGTTATAATACGAGAAGAAAAAATAGTAGAGAGAAAATTTTATTCATGAAGCAGGCGAGAGTGAAAGAGAGTCGTCTGTCGCGACAAGTCTGCTAGACACGCGGGATGCAAAAAAAAAAAAAGAGCGGAACAAAAGCAGAAAAGATAATCAAGAGAAATTTCGTTATGCACATGCGGCTGGGAGAGTTTGCAGTCGCGAGTACGATATAATCTTGTCGGTACATGTATTAAAAGGCTGTAGGCGGAGCGCGACAGTGTTAATAACGAGAATCTCGAGCGAGCTAGGCGAGAAAACAAGTAGAAAAGGTGCGTATGTCCATGGACGAAGCCTGCCCGTGTCATATCCAGATGAACGCTCGTCCGTGATGCAAACCGTCTAAAAATTATTCTCTTCCTTATTCCCTCCGATTCGCTCGATTCCATAATAGATTTATTATAAGAACTGACGTTTAATTACACCGCTGCTCAACGGTGCAAGTAAGGAAATTGAAACTTTGCAAATGCGAAAAAAACTTTCTTCAACTTTTTTAGAATTTTGTAATCTTAACTAGAAACATTCTTAAATGAAAAACTTACAGTACTTTGTGAAATTAAAACTTTGCAAATCCGAAAAAAAAACTTTCTTCAACTTTTTTAGAATTTTGTAATCTTAACTAGAAACATTCTTAAATTAAAAACTTACAGTACTTTGTGAAATTAAAACTTTGCAAATCCGAAAAAAACTTTCTTCAACTTTTTTAGAATTCTGTAATCTTAACTAGAAATATTTTTAAATTAAAAACTTACAGTACACTGCAAAAAAAATGTTGGTTGAATCAACTGAAATATTGTTGATTCAAAAAATATTGGTTTGAATCGAAATTTTGTCGAATCAACCAAATTTCAGTTGATTCAATCAACATTTATTCTCAGCATACTTTGTAAAATTGAAACTTTGCAAATCCGAAAAAAACTTTCTTCAACTTTTTTAGAATTTTGTAATCTTAACTAGAAACATTCTTAAATTAAAAACTTACAGTACTTTGTTAGTTTTCAAATTTTGTTACCTTTGAAATTTATTCTATTTATCGGAACCTTGTGTTGACGGTTTTTCGCGTGTATCGAGATAAAATCTGCAAGGGACAGGAAACGAGATACGCAAATAAGTTGAGCTACCACTGTGTACACGCATAGCAGACGGAAATGACGTGGAGGATTAAAGTACGGGGGAAAGCAGAGGATAAAAAAATGAAGGAAAAGGAGGAGAAAGAGAAGAAAAGATGTAAAGAGGGATGAAGGGTGTATATATATATATATATATATATATGTGGAGAAAAATGAGTTCGAAGCTGCCACGATGCGACGCACACAACGGTCCGAGCTGAAAATCCGCGCGACGTGCCGTAAACGATCCTGGGTTATCCTGGCACGTTTTCCGAGCAAATCAGTCGAGAGAGGTGGAGAGAGCGAGCTGGTTACCGAGAGGAGATATCTTCAAACAGTTTTTACATAGCGTGCTCTTTTTCCTCTTCTCTCCCTTTCTTTATGCATCACCTCAGAGCTTTACCCCCTCCCATTTTCCACAGAACTTCCTCTGTGCACAGTGTCCTCGAGAGCCCGAGCATACAACGGAGGCGAGAAATTCGTGTATAGAAAATGTAATGTTCCGAGACGTCCGCTTCGTACGGAAACGTTCGGGTAATGCGCGCTTTACCTTACTCGCACACGATGTGCTCCTCTCGTACTCGTCAACAAAATCGAGACTCGAGTGTAAGTCACCGCGGAAAGTTCTCTCGACCGGAAACCGTTGAACGACCGTTTGATCATTTTTTCCTCTCTCTCTCTCTCTCTCTCGTTTACTATGTATACAATCCATACATATACATAAATATTGGTACATTTGCATCAGTATACCGTCAAAAAGTTTGGAAGTCCTTCCTAGCCCCATATCTTCTGTCCACGGAATAACATATATCATGTAAAAAAACTACGAAAATTTATCATTCAATAATCAACAAGTAAATAGAAAATTTATAGTAAAGTCACAATAATGTTACAATTGCATAAAATATGGAAAATCAAATGATATTCCAAATTATTATTATATGCCATGGAAAATTGGAACGTAAATTATTAACGAGTGATTAAAAATTAAAACTTTTTAATGATACTATACATATAAGCGTGTTTGAATAAATTTCGTATACATAGTTTTCAGTGTGTGAGGTGAGCAATCGTGAATTTAAATATTGTTGGTTTTTCGGTGTGTGTCTCAAATGGATCCAGAGTACAAAAAACTGTGGATCCGGCGCAGGCCGATATCGTCGCGCCTGTGAATCGTCTCGCCACTTGACACTGTTCCAAGAGCCACCATTCACCTCTCAGCCGCCTATACGATCGTAATTTCGTTTTTTCTTGCCCCCGTTCTCCCTCTCTCTCTCTTCTCTTTTTCTCGCAACCATAAAGCTTAAGGATATTCCAGCCAGCTCGCTGAATTTTTCAGCAATCATCTACATTCCATTTCTGCTGTAAAACGCCTAAAAAAGATATCGCGATATTTTCAGACGAAGCATTTTTTTTTCTCTCTTCACTTTTGCATTATTATTTTTCTCCACTCGGTCTCCTTGCAGTTCCATCGATCGATCACGTTCATTTCCTTCTGATCAATCTCGTTACCGAGCGACTGTACGGGCTCGTTTCTAGATCATGCATCCAGACTCTCGTTTCTGGACGTTGTGGAAAATGTGAGTCCGCGCAACATGCGTTCGCCGCTCGATATATATATTTATTTATATATATCTATATATTCCCGTACACCGTACAACGGACCGTTCAGACCAACGGACACGCGCCAACCATGCACACCACGTTTCTACTCTTCTCCTCTGTGTACCACGACAATCTACACGTAGCACACGTTGAGCTCAAGAAATACATGAGCCCTTCCACACCGATTGGACATAAAAATTTGCATTTAAAAAATTTTTTTTCGATTGGTAATTTAATGACTTTATGATGTTCAATTTTTTTTTTAATTTATCAAATTTTTATTTATATCGCATATACATATCAAAATAGAAAATCTGAACAATTTCCACTCTGTCGTGCAAGTGTATAACAACGCTGAAAGTAAGAATTTATTACGTATAAAAGATAATTACGTATAAGTAAAAGGTAATTATATTAATATACGTGAATTAAATTATGAGGGAAAATGAGAAACAATTTGTTGAAAAGTAGAGTGAGAAGTGAAGAGAGAAAATGATTTTGAGGAAAAGTTTGAGCGAAATTCCTCGTGCGAGCAGCGAAGGAAAGCGCACGAACGGAATATCTGTACTCGAACACGTGAGCGCAGGTACAAAGTCTAGGATTATTGCGTAACGGCGAGCAAAGCAGAGCTGAGAGTTCGTACGTGCACTGAGATAAATACGCATATACATATATGTATAATATAAAAGAGCAATATGTGGGCTGCTGGACATAGAAGCGGCTCGTATATTTTGCGTTCTATCATGGACGTTATTCGCTCTTGCTTTTCCAGCTGCCCGCTCGCATCCATCATTTCCGTGTTTCAAGAGTCGTGCGCAAAGACACCTTCCGTTCTCGGGTTGACCAGCCATTATTCGCGTTACACGCGTCACTGTTATACGCGCGCTCCGAATCTCCTCGGCTGATCGCGGATTGCACACACTCTCTTTCATTATACCTCTGGCCTTGACCCTGCGAAAATTCCTCATATTTCTTCTCAAACTTCGAAATTTATTTTATTACGATGAGCAACAACGCGATCGCTTTTTTAAATATGTTTCAATTAATATTTTGCGGCTTTTCTAGGCGCATACTTCATACAATTTTGCATAATGCGCTCTATTCCGATTAATTTCTTAGAAGTTTCGCGCGTACTAATTTTAGTCAAAAATTGACGAGTTGAGGGTCTGCCAGTTCTTTTTGTGTGAACTATCAATTTACATCTATGAATTTAGTTGCCATAACCATGGATATAAAACGAAATTTTCGAGAGCCAATCAGAATCTCGGAAGGTCTATTTCATTCTAAGCGTGACAGTTTTACTTTATAAATAAGAATACATTTGCACCGATATTTTTAAAAAGTATTTCGAAACGATATTATATAAATTAAAAACGCTAAACACTATTCACTTTTCGTATGATTGAAAATTACACTGGAACTGATGACACTTCAATGAACTTGTTGAATTTCTATGAAATGTTTTTCGGTAACGAACTACCTCGTAAGACCCGACACTTTATACTGGACTAATGATTCCAAATTCAGTCGAAAATCCAAACAATTAAGACCGTGTGTTCGGTTTTTCATTCGACCTCGACGAATAATCACCATGGATAAACAATAGTTGAGGTATTCTCGGAAATTTGGAATTTTTTTTCCTCGTTAGGCTCGACGAATTTGCTCTCTCTCTTTTTTTTTATGTTTACGATCCCCAAACTACTCAGTTATATATTCGTCCAGGTATATTTGATATAAATAGTAGAAAATTGTGTTGCAAGTTTTTTTTACATAATTACACGTATAAGTTAAGTTATAATAAAAGTGAGCTGAGAAAATTTGGCGTGTTCAAGGTCCTCTAGCCTGATTTTTCGAGAATCAAAAATAGGTATAGATCTCAAAATGTCAGCGATATTTTTTCGAGTCGTTTACGATCTCGACTTCATAACAGGTAATTCCTGAAAATTTTTGCAAGACGATAAATGAATGATTCAAACTCAAGGTCATTATTTCCACACTGAGAAAAAAAATTGATTCAATGAAATGCGTTTTATTGAATACAATTTTATTAATTCAACAGTAAATTATTTGATGCAAATAATCGGTTTAATT
>JAPYYW010000504.1:0-51054 GCA_030522545.1 Cremastinae sp. A BG-2022a | reverse complement strand
CCTTAAAAAATTCGCAAAATTTTTCGAATTTTTTTTTTTCGATTTTAAGACCTTATTCGATCGGAAATTTCCTGTAGATAACGAAAATGCTACTTATTCAGTGCAAAATTCAAGAATTCATATTGAAAAATTGAAAAAATTGATCCAAAAGTCAGTGTTTCGGCTCTTTCAATATGAATTCTTGAATTTCGCCACGAATAATTATCATTTTCGTTATCTACAGGAAATTTCCGATCGAATACGGTCTTAAAATGGAATTTAAAAAATTTCGAAAAATTTGGTCAGTCACACTGGGTCTCGGGGACTCATGAAAATTTCAATCGGCAATATATTTTTTTTTCTCTTGATTAAATCAACTTTATTAAGGGTGATTTTTAAACATTTTTGCAAAACGAAGCTAATGGCGCAGGAATCACGTCAATTCATCAATTTTTCAAAAAGTTATGACCCCTTGAAGATTAAAAAAAAAATAGAAAATTTTTTGGCTTGTTCAAAGTGAATTCATCACAGATTTCCGTTCTCTTGACGAAATTAACTCTATTAAAAGGGTGATTTTTAAAGATTCTTACAAAATGAAGATAATGGCGCTAGAATTATGTTAATATATCAATTATTTAAAAAGATATCACGTTTTGAAAATAGTCGCATTTGTAAAATATTCTCAAATGTTCCGTCTTCGTTGCAATTTCGGAATAGAAAGTATATATAAACATTGTTCTGTTAAAATGCAATGTCTAGTAAAATTTTCAAACCAATCCATCGTCTAGTTTCTCAGTTTTGTGGACACAAACATACGAAAGTTACATTTTAATATATAAGATTGTTTAAAATTCTGACCTCCTTCTCCACACAGAGCTTTCTCGACGCTGACACCTCTGCTTTCCAGTTCTCTCTGTTTTACTTCTGTTTCCTCGAGCTTTCTTTGAATTTCCTGTGCTATCCGTAACCTGGTAACAAAAAGAAATTAATATTTTAATTTTAATGAATAAAATAAAATATTTTCAATTTTAAAGTCGTGTTCTATCCGAATATTCCGTTGAATATATTAATGAAACAAAATGTTAAACTATTATTTTGGTTTGAAATAACCTCTTTCGTTGGGTTTGCCTGGCGACTCTCTTAGCTGTCTTGCTCTTTCGCACCAAACTACTGCAGGAGCCTTCACCGGCATTAGCTCTGATGATCTGCGACGTCGATAGTGCCGTCATTTTGGAATCTTCGTCCGACAGACTGTCATCTATTTTATAACAGAAAATTTATTCTACAAGTTACCCTCACTGATACAACACCAAAAATTAATTTACCGTTGAAAAGTAATAATAAATAATCGAATAAAGGCTCGATAAATGATAATTTTTAACCTGAAACTCGAGCAGATGCGAGATTGTAATTGAGCGGTGGTGGAGGCACAGGTGGCAAATTCTCAATCGAGAAATTTTCGGACATTCCTTCACACACGCTTTTTGGTCTCTTGTCGTTAACCGGGCTCGTAGTCTTGTCCAACTAAAAAAATTTCAAGAATTGTACAAAAAGACCAAAAGTAAAATATATTTTTGAATAAATAAATCCAACTAATTCTAAAAAGAAGACGATAACGATAACAACAAGAAAAATAACAACGACAACAACAATGTTAGTTCGTAAGGTGATGCCGTAGATGTTCAGACATGCAAATTATTGATATTGATTCATAAAAATTCAAAGATCGGCCCATTTTTGCAACTAACAAAAATATTAATTTTTATTGGTAAGTATTGAAGATGTTTGAGCCAATCACGTTTTTCAAGTGACTGTTGGATCTACGGTGTATCACCTTAAACTGAGGCAATAGTATCTACTCTCAGGGTGGCTAAAAAAAAATTCGATTAATTGCACACAACTGGGAAATAATCGATAAACAGATAACTGGGATATACTGTAGCCAAAAAAAGTACCAAATAAAAATAAGTTGGAGCTATCGATTATTAAGTTGATAGGAAGTTTGCTTACATCTGACCCTTCCGAATATGATCTATACAACTGAAACATTGTTAAAAAGAGAGAGTCGGGGTTAAGTACCGAGCTGGAATAAAATTTATACGAAAATAATCCAAGGGTACAATTGCGTAATTCGATAAAAAAAGATGATGTATGTATAAGGGGTGTATTTGTTAAATAAATAAATGAAAATTACCTTCGGCTTGTTCTTGGTTAGTCGGAACATGGATCCTCTTTCTTTGTTACTCGGGGGGGACGGAGTCGTGTCTTTCTTCTTGAAAAAGTCAGAAACGGCTTTGATGATGCTTCGTCGTCTCTCGGGATCTTTCGGAGTCTTTTTCTTGTCTCTCTTGACGACGCCGGGGTCAATGACGCCTTCAGATTTAAGTGATGAAATTTGAGGAGGGGCGAACAGTTGGTCCATCGACTTGGCGTTGGTAGATGGGAGTGCTTCGAAAATCAACTTCTTGGAGAGAGCCTTCACGTTGTCGGTGCTCTTGCTCGTTTGGAGTTTGTTCGTGGCTTGGCCAATGTTGAAACTGAGATGACGGCTTCTGAGCATTTCTCGCGTCGTCACTTTCTCATCCTCGTCTTCGTTCCCCTCCCGACGTCTCTCCTCCATTGACAATTGTCTGCGAGCAACTTTAATCCTCAACTCCTTTATCCTGTCCTCCGGGCTCAGACCGAGATCCTCGTCGCTCTTCAATCTCGCCCGTTCTCTGGCCTCCTGCTTTGCCTTTTCGGCGGTTCTCCGAGCCTCCTCGTGTTTCAGCCTCGGCGGAGCTATCGGAGTCTTGAAACTGAGCTCCGATGACTCGCTACTTATCGCGGAGCCTAACACAGTTGTTACATCAGTCTCGCATTCGTGAGATTTCTTCGAACCAAGACTCGAGAGTAAACTGAAATTGTTGCTCGTCGAAGATTCATCAAGACTCTTCTTCGCCTCGGCGAAGCTCCTCCTTGATCCTGGTGAACCGTTGACCGGAGATTTTATCGATGCAGTAACAAAAGTTTGGGGACTGCTCGGTGGACAGGGGACTGGGCTTGGGACACTGGACAACATGCTTGTCGTTGTCGAGGAAAATGAGGACGTCCGTGCTGCTCTTCGAGCTTTCTTCTCAGCCGATTTTTGCTTGTGAGCTTCCATTTTGTCCATTAGCAAATCTTGAATGAGCGTTTTCTGCTTGGTTCTCTCCCGGGTTATCTCTTCGAGTTTCCTCGAGGTCGCTGGAGAATTTGATGCGTCCCCTCCTCCTCCTCTCTTGCTCGATTTATCCTGATTTTTAATGTCTTCAACCACAATCTCGCCACCACCGCCACATTTCTGCTGAGGTGATCCACTCTTTGAATTTTTTCTCTTTGACTTTCGAATATCTATCGAGTCTTTTGCGTTGCTGAACTCTGCTATTCGCGATTGAAGACGTTTCACGTATTCAAGGTAATCCGGATTATTCGCATCATTTATAGAAGCCTCGAGCTTTTCTTGTTCCTCCTGTTGCTTTTGTTGGACTGGATCAGAATTTGATTGAGCCTCGGTATCAAGATTCTTTTGGGGATAAACGGGGCTCGCGAGGATCGTTATGATCTCGCTCGTAGTCGTATCTTCGGTCGGCTCAACGACGAGCAAACTATCCTCTTCGATCGACTGGAACAACAATTCTCTGTTAACAGCCTCGTTCAAAACCTCGCTAGATTTTTCGAGACTCATCGTGTCGCTCGTAGCTCGATCCGAAATTTCAAATTCCAGCGACTTTCGCTTGTCATTCAGCAATCTTTCCTTAACATCCTCCATAGTAACGGGATTTATCTCGATAACGTTCTCGTCGTCAACGAGACGCTCGTCCCCGGATATATATTCGTTCTCCATCTCCGGTCTCGCTATTGGAGCATCGACAATGGGACTCATTATAGGCCGCGTCGAGCTCGACGAAGTTGCGACGTTGACGAATTCGATGTAGCCACGATTTTTCAGCATCGAAATATTAGTCGCGTCACGCAAGCTATCCTCCAGAAGGGACTCGTTGTCGGTATCCATGTAATCAATATTTTCACCGTTGGCAAGTAATTTGGAGGTGTCATTGCTCGGTAAACCCACGGGACGATCGCGATCAAATTTGATCGAGTCCAATTCGATGTCCGTTAAATCTTCCTCCTTGGCCATTATCGCGGCAGCGCTGTTATTCGCAGCTACTTTAGTCTCCCGATGTTGTCCTCGATTTCTTCGAATTGTTATAAATTCTGGATTTATGTTGAACTCGACGTCCCGAAGATCGTCAGCGACGACGGCCTCGCCGTCTCTCGCCCATTCCGAAAATTCAGTTTCCGTCAGTGCCGCGGTCGTCACGTCGTTTTCCATCGAATCGTCGTGCTTCATTGACGCGCTCGAGGTTGGACTGCTGCAATTGCTCTTTCCGTTGCCCATCTCGTTCAGTACCAGTTTCTTCAAATTATTGTTAATGCTCTCGAGTTGCTCGGTGTCTCTACGGGCCTCCGTTTTATTATCCTCCCGAACATCTATGAACTCGATCGAGTCAGGTTCGAAATTGGCAGCGGCCTCCTGCTGATCGGTACTCTCCACATCGACGAGTAAATCTCCGTCGATGCTGTGAATCTCTACTCTCGGAGGTGAAAGATTTTTCTTTTTTCTTCTCTCCTTTCCCTCGGAATTGTCGCTGTCGTCGAGCGAGAGCGAGTCGCTATCAATTTCAGAATCACTACTGCTGCTGCTGCTGCTGTTTCTCCCACGATTTCTAGCTTCCTCCTCCTCCTCTTCTTGTCGTTTGACGTTCTTATTCCAATCGACCTGAGGAACGACTATAGAGGTCTCGTGCAGAGGACTTCTTGGTCTACAAACGTCGTTATCATCCTCCGAGGGCTCTGTCGTCTTTTCTTTCGCAGCTTCGATCCTTTCGCTCTCTTCTCTGTCAACTCGTCCAATGTTTGGTTCTGTCTTCGATTTGAGTATGTTCGTTTCTTTGACCAAATCTGGTAGTTGGATTTTCGAAATTTCAACAGACTCGGCTTTCGGGTTGTCTGGTTTCTGAGCCGTGTTTCCGGGCTTGCAAGTCTTCAGGGGCGACGAAGAGCAAGACGCCAAAATTCCACTCGGTGAGATCGGTGAGATTTGACAATTGGCGGTACGCAGTTTAGTCGTACCGTGAAGAAAAGCTTGCATCGTTGGACTTGGCTCTGGCGCTGGATTTAACAATTTTTGATGCTGCGAGATCGCGTCCGACAAGTTTCGAAGTCTCGTGTCGACGTTCGAAGTCGAGCCAGACTTAACGACGGAGCCTGCCAGGATCGAGCCACCCAGAAGATATTGTTTTTTCAATTCCAGGGACAATTTCGAGGCGATTCCCTCTGTCGAGTGCGTTCGATTGAGAAGATAGTCTCCCCTGCGGGGATTAATTAGAGGACTCGCCAGAGCAATTCTCGTCGTTGTCGTACTTCTAGCCTCATCGGTAGCTCTCTCCTCTCTCCTATTTCCCTTTTCTTCACAAATTTCTTCCTTCGTCGCTTCCAGTTTCGAGAATTGCAGCTTAACTCCCGGCGTTGCCTCTCTCGTTTGCTTCAAATTCCCGTTCACTGACGAAATAACTCTGCTCTTTATCTGTACCTTTTTTGGCTCGTTCGCCTGGCCTCCCCGGCTTTTCCTCGCGTGACCGTCGTTTATCGTTATTTCCGGAATCTCATGCTGCGTCGGGGTTGTCCCGTCATGCTCGAATTCCGAATCCGTCGATATCTCCGTCGCCGAATTCTCCTGACTCTCCTCGGACGTCTCGTTATCCGAAGCAACCTGCCGATATTTTATTATATTTTATTATCGAAACGTCATTTTTTAATAATTCTCTTCAAATCGTGTGTAAACATTATTACAGAGATCAAAAACCAACATCCTCTTTTATTTCAATTAGTAACATAGGGGAGCGAGAAACGATGAGATACATTAATAAAGTTCTTTTGTTTCTCTAGTTGGTATTAGATGGCTGGTGACAACGGAAATCACGATGCAACTGGTGAGTCAATTCAACAGATGATTGGTATGTGTGGTGTATTTTTTTTACATTTGTGTGAGAAAAGAAAGCACTTGAAAAATTGCACATACTGATTAATTGGTTTGAGTAACTGTTAGTTTACTATCGATTAGCTCAACAGCACGCCATTCCTATAGCTTAAATATTCTTTACCTTTTTCGACTTTTTCTTTTCTCTTTCTTTCTTTTTTTTTGTTCCATCTCGATTGTTTATACACGAATAAACGCCATCAGCCATATTATGGTCACTGGTTACTTTATTATATATATCTCACACAATCTCTCGCTATATGAAAGAAAATTCGTATTTTCTTTTTCAAAAATACAAGTTTTAAAATAGTTCCGTTTTTGACGTATTACAAATTCGCGAGATATATTCTTTAAAAATTTGTAAATAAAAGTAAAATGAAAGCGAGTTGGAGAACAGAAAGCACCTTACTGAATTTAAGATACGACGCATTTGTCTTTTTTGTTTTTATCAAGTTTGGAGGAGCCTACGGATTTGCTAGAGCCATGGAATTCAGTTTTCAAATTAAACGCTTTCAGAGGATTCAAATGTTTCTTCGTATCTTTAGTTACTTCAGTCCCATCATCTTTGATTGATTTTTCATTTTCACCCGAATTTACTGTTTCGTTAGATTTTTGAGACAACGGGAGGCTCACTCTGAAGTCGTTTGATTTGTTATTTTCACTGGATTTTTTATGAAACTCGGATTTTCGGCGTCGCGGCACTTGCGGACTCGTCGACGCTTTCGCAGTTTGTTGACTTAAATTTTCATTGAAATTTCGCTTTCGTTCGGGTCTGTTTGGAACGATCGCGCTCGGAATTTCTTTTGCGACCACTGTTATTTTTTCAATGGGCTTCGTACTAGCCTGCTGAATCGTTAAATTTTCCAAATCCTGAGAAACTCGCTTCTTCTCTTTATCCTCTTCTTTAGTTTGTTCGATCTCAGAGCCCGCATTGTATGTTATTTCTGCTTCGATATTGCTCTCCGTCGGAATAATGTTCTTTTTTTCATTATTCTCACTGTCAGCCTCGTTTAAATACTTGAGCCCCGAAGTTGGACAACTTTTCCTCTTTAGATCGGCACTCTGGACTATTTCTTGACAATTTGGATCGTGTGATTTTCTCACTTGGAAATATTTAAGTAGGTCCTTCGATTCGACTTTGTCGGACATCTGAGCTCCCAATGGCATAATTGGTACACGAGGATGATGTTCTGTAGGTACTTCCTCGTTTGATCTATTGTTTTTCATTGCATTATCGAAGTATTCTTTTACTTTGGAGCGAGCAGTTTCACGGGACAGAGGTCGAAGCTCCCCAAGAGCTTCCCTCTTTTTCGCTCTTCGCATTTTTAATTCCTCTTTCAAGTTGTCGAAAGTGTCTTTGCCCATACTCCCCGCCGGTGGACTCACCGAAATAATCGGAATTATTTTCGTCCTATCTTTTTCACAGCTCATTTCTCTTTCCAATTTGGGCGACCAACTTATCAAATCGGGCAAATTTTCATCGATCTCGGGCTTCTTTGGTTTATTATCGTCGTTGTCGTCATGCAACGTTGAACAAATCGCAATACCACTGACATCGGATAGTCTCATTTCATTCGACTCTGCATCGACGTATTCTAAATTAGATAAACTATCGTTTCTTTTGACCTCCTCCAAACTTGATCTATCGTCATTCGCAATAATTTCGTTTGTTTTGCTCGTTTCAGACTGTTCAACTGCTATCTCTTGATCATCTACTACACCTAAATCACGAGCTCTCGGGAGCAATTTCGACTCGACAGGACACACCTCGTTTACTCTATTCTCGTCTACATTATTCACTACATCGTCGTCACCCTTAACATCAGTACTTGTTTCTCTCGCGACTAATAATTCGTCATCTACATTATTGTCTTGTTCAGAATTTTTCACCTCGGTCTCGGAACCGGTGTCCGTGTCGGAGCTCCGTGGCGGGACCTTCAGCCAGATCTCTTGCTTCCTCAGCTCGCGGGCGCGCACCTCTTCCTCGTCCTCCGTCGCGGTCCCACTCTCTTCGTCTAGACGCAAATTTTTAACAAGGTCTGAAGTCTGCTACACCGCAAGATCAACAGATCGAGAAACTCGTCTGAGAATATATACCGTTCGTCGCGTGTGTTCTTCTCTTCTTCTTCTTATTCTTCTTTTTTTCATACAACGTCTGTTCCAAAAATATCCGACATTTGTTTATAATTTTGCACCATGGCATGTTATCCAAGCGTCGAAAAAAAAAACACATGAATATTCATATTTTTGTCCTATTTTTCTTCAATTCTGACCAATTCAGTACAACTGAATCTATTCAAAAATTGTACGGATATTCTTTAGCATTGTATTAAAGTGTGTGCAAAATCAAAAAAGGCTCTACTCTACTACCTTGAAAAGATTCTTGTGCAAATTTTTCAGACAAAAAAAGGAATGACTCAGCTTGGCCATCCTCTTTACAGTCTCCATATTTCTCCCTGCTGTAATATGATTTTTTCCAAAATAATTCCGTCAAAAGGAAGCAGTTAGACAATGATAAAGGAATTTAACGAGCACAACAAAAAAAATCCATTCAGATAATTGACTAATAGTAATGTTTTATGAAGTAAAAACGCCAAAGTATAAACAAAAGATGAACATTTCTGGAACAGATCTAGTATTGGTTTTTTTTGTATAACACGCTTTTCCTTTGTTTTTCGCCAATTTCATAAAATTTGACCCACCTTCGCTAGTGTATTCATCGCTTGAGTCCTCGTACTCGTTGCTTCCGGTATCGGAGTGGCCAGAGGCGTGTGGGTGCGAATACCGCATAGTCCAAGTTTTTGCCAACTCTATTGTCCCTTCCGTTGTTAGGGGCTGATCCATCGCTTCCTCGTAAACTTCGTTCTCTTCATCCGAGTCGCTGTCAAAAAATTATACATTTTTCATTTACTTTGTCAGATTTTTCTTAACGAGTAATTGTATCGTATTATCAGGATTTCATTAATTATTTATTAATTACACCCAAAGTACGAGGTAAATAGATTTTTAATGTAAAAATAATAAAGTATTTAAAATGATATAACCTCATGTCGGAAATGTCATCACTGGAACCCATTTCGGCAGCAGACGCACCAAAGTTTCTGTCTGTCCACTCGTCCTCGTCCATCTGACTGTGAACCTCCTCAGCGTCGGACATACCTGCCAAATTTTCGAACTCTATCCTCTCAGGTGTTTGACCACGATCGAGCAGATCCAATCCGGCAACTCCTTCCAGAGGCGTTTTAGCCTACGAAAATAGATAAATAATTAAATTCGAGTCTTAGAAAATAAAAATAAATGCACATATTTACTTTTTCTAATGCTTGTTTCTTTGGTAATGACGATTCGGGTATATTTTCTTTATTCAGTAACGGCAATTTCTTTCTTTCGACTCGCGCCTTTATGGTTCCCGGTAGGCCGTAGTGTTGGGTGCAGTAGAATCGGCCTCCGTTTTTGTCTCTGTCGAATGTGTGATTTCCTGAAAAGAGAAATTTCATTGAGAATATCGAAAATTTGATTAAAAAATGTGGTGGTATGGTTTTTCACGCCTGATGACTCTCAGCTCTACCGAGATCTAATTGCGAACCTATTCTTAGCGAAGTAGAGCAATATTCGCAGCGGAAGCAACCACGATGAAAGTATTTTCCTTCCGCGGTCATTCTCTCCATTAAGTAAACTCGTTTATCACAAAAATGGCACAATTCGGAGCCTCCCTGGGTCGGTAGTGTTATAGCTGCTTTAGAATTCTAGAAAAAAAACATCACATTCGTCCAAAGCGTGAAAGCGACCGCGTCGATCTGCTCAAGGGTTCAAAAGTCAGCAGAATGTTGCACACAGTGTCCAAAAAAAGAAGGAAAAAAAATGGACACAACGCATTGACAAAAAATTCACGAGATTAAGGGGCTATTATCCTTCTGGAGTATTATTATTTCAAACGAGAG
Organism: Cremastinae sp. A BG-2022a; assembly: GCA_030522545.1. Classification (NCBI taxonomy): domain Eukaryota; kingdom Metazoa; phylum Arthropoda; class Insecta; order Hymenoptera; family Ichneumonidae; species Cremastinae sp. A BG-2022a. The sequence continues at coordinate 41,073 of JAPYYW010000504.1, read as the reverse complement.
GTTAAAAAATCTGGATTTCTTGGATTTTTTGTGTCATGCAACACAACATTTTTAAACAACATGTATTAAAAAGTAAGTTGAACAATCAAGATTTTCCGCGGTCAAGGCTCTTCGCTGACTTCTTTGCCCCTGGATTTGTCTTTTTTTTTTTAATCCAAATATTTACCGATCTCTGAACTTTGGGCTCGCTGTCTTGACTCTTGTTGGCAAATTGTTCGGCCATTGCCGACACTTTATTATGACCAAGGACGTTACCCTCTTTGATTTTCCGTCCAAGATCCTTCAGTGTGTTATCAATATCGGCGTACTTACTGTCCGACTGATTCGGATCCCGGCCCTTCTTCTCCATCTTGATCTGACGAGCTAGAAACTGAAGGAAGAATATAGAGACCTGGAGACATTTCGGTAAAAATCTCAGCGTTCGAATAAAATAGCCAACCTGCTCGCGACTCCACTTTGGAACTCTCTCCACTCTCTCCTGCCTCGTTCCGCGCCCCATTTTGTTTTCCTCTATTTTCTTTTCGATCTCCTGAACGTTCCAGTCAGTTTTCTCGATTTTTCCTTATTTATTAAAATGCATCAAAATAATAATAGTTTCTTTTTTTTTCAACTTCACGCTACCTCTTATGATTATAAATTCAATTTATAATTAAAGCAAATACGTGTGTAACTTACCAATAGCGCGTAACAGATCCCGGGGCTTCTTGTCAGTAGCTGGTGTGCCTCGCAATTTGTCCTCGAAATCTTTGATCCGGCCGGAAAAATCGTCATCCACACTGCCTCGTCGCAGACCCACGTGCAGTTTGGCTTCCCTGTCCTGCAATGATCACACTTTTTTTAGCCCCTTATTTTTTCACTTGCTAGGAAAAGAAAAGAAAAGAAAAAACGTGGATCTGTTTGTTCGACAAAAATTAAAAAAAAAATAGGACTGTTGGCACGTATAATTGTTTTAGCAGCGACAAAGCAGTTAGTTATTAGATTATTAGACGGCCGATTTTTAGTTGTGATTTAAAAACGTCAAACTTCATTTCGCAAGCGTATTACACGATTTACTGATTTGTTCAAGTTTTGCCAATTGAAATACGAGTTGTGAAAGTTTTTGAATGAATGACACACACGTTAAAATCGAGCAGATTTAATTTACACTCTAAGAACGGGTTTATCTAATAACGCAATCTACGAGAATGATAAAAGACACTCTAGCTCCTCTAGCTCTGTGATCTCTCGTCATTTAGGAGCTTCCCATTTGCAATAGAAAACAATATGTAAATTCATCTCACGCACCACACTATGAGTCAATAATTTGGCAAAATTTTCATCTTACTGGATACAGAATTTTCTGCTCGAGTTCTTTGACTCTATCCTTGAAGTCGGGTGCCGTTTGACGATACAAGAATATCGAGTAATCCTCGAAAGGCTCGTCCTTTTCGCGTTTTGCATTAGCCGCGAGCATCTGTATACTCTTTATGAATTGTTGGGTCGCCATTTTACGAAGATACTGACGTTTCCTCATTCGCTCGGCACGATTCTTTTCAATGTCTTCGAGTCTCTTTTGCCTCTCCTCCTTTAGGATCAACGCATACAAATTGATTTTTCTCACTCTCTTACTCCTCTTCTTTATCTCGCTCATCTCGAATTAATTTATGCACGAGCATAATCGCGAAATTTTTCTTTTTCTCATATTTTCACTATGCTTTTTCTTTTTATCTCAGTGTTTCTTTTTCCTTTCTTTAATTTATTTAATTCTATTTTCGATACAAGAAAATTGCTTTTGACAATTGGCTTATATTCTCATGATGAAATTTCGTTTCGAGGGCGCTTTTTTTTTGTTTACGTTCGTCTCTATCCTCGTATCACGATCACAACAAGTCCGAGCAAGACGGATAACAGCGATACGAATATTCCTTGGGGTATAGTATCTTGAATCTTCTGCCAGGCGGACTGAATCGCAACGAGGGGAGTTGCCAGTCATGTTTTAGACATAAACTCAATTTTTCATCTACTTTTAAATATTCTTCCTTTCTTTATCTTACGGTTCATTTACTTGAGAATTATTAAGAATTTAACGAGAAAAGTAACGTGAAAGATAATCGGGAGACGAAATGTCGGAAAAAGCAATACTTACCACCGTTGCACCCATTTTTTCGGTGCTTCGTCGCTTTCGCGATCGTCGACTGATCGTCTCAGTTTTCTTCTCCATCGGTAAAAGAACGTTCTCGTTGTTGTGACGCGATCGAGAGTGCCGAGCTTTCGATGCAATTTCCGGCTTGGCCAGACGCCCGATCAGTTGCGCCTTTTGCTCGTGGCTCAATTGTGACAACTGCTTCGCGTATGGCTTCGCGTTCTCCTCAATTTCGCTTTCCTGAGAATCGATCAAGAAAAAAAAAACAAAAAGAAAAACAGAGTGGTCTGATTAATCATTTCAATGTAGATGTTTCATTGTCTTATTGAATTTACAGATATTGTGAAATTAAAAAAAAAAAGAAAATGTTACCAGGGGCAAATATTTATAAAGCTGCCTCGTTCGTCCTGGCTCTAATCTAATCTGCGATTCGAAGAAATTCTTGAATCTTGTTACGCGATTGTTGTTCCGGTCGAAGATTTTTTCAGGACTGGGAGGACAGTGAGCAGGGCATTTGAAATGGTTTGAGTCGGATGTGAAATCATGATTCTGGTATAATGACAATTAATAATAGTAAAAATAAAGAGGGATTTGATGAGCAAACGGGTTGAACGCCATTCGGGGTATTGAAAAAAAATTCTCGATGAAACTTACCAATTTGGGATGTTTTATGTGAGGTATCTCACCGCGGAAAGCCTCGTAAATCTGCGTGAGATAAGAAAACATGGCGAGCTTGTCAGGGATTTCGCAATTAACCATTTCTTCTCCCGTCATAATCTATTACAAAAGAGAAAAATTTTCTTTTACCACATTTACTTCAAAAATAATTTGACAAACATGCAAATCTCCTTGACTGACACATTACGAAAAAATATATTTAAGAAGAAAAAATAGAATAATTTTTACCGGAGAAATTCCTAATTCTTTTTCCAATATATCAAAGGCCAACTGGTTATTTTTTTCGACATCCTCGGGAACAAGTGAATGAAAGTCTAGTAGATCTGGCCTATATCGGTGGATTATTGCGCTCAATGCCAGGCCGCTTTTAAACGAGACTCCCATATCGAGAATGTGAATTCCGTCGTAGAGTGCAACCTGCCTCTGAAGCCAGTGCAACAGAGTGTCCGGATGAATTTGTGTATCTGAAATAACGAAAAAAAAACATTTAAATTTTGTATAATGCAATCGTACTATTATTTTGCTTAATTACGACAATTGAATAAATTGAAAAAATTCACTTAAAATGAATTGAAAATTCTAATGACAAAACGGTGATATAACTAAAATGGCGAGCGTTTTTATTGAGAGTTTATCTCGAATAGAGGATATATAAGTTTTGGAGACTGACCTCGGCGTCTGCGTTTCTTTGGCAAATCGATGGTCGAAGGAATCGTCGAGGGTTCCTTGATATTTTCGGGATCGTCGGTGTCCAATAGACTTCGTACTTGAATAGCCGAAACTGAACGAGTGTTCAAATTTGGATACCTACGTTTTATTAAATTTTCAATTGATTGCTCGAATGTTGTCGAAAGAAGAATATTTCGGGGGATCAAAAATAGTACCTAGTGTGCGGATCGAGAGTATACGCAGCGTAATCTCGATTCAAGTTCTCCGGAGTCGTTTGGCCGAGGAGCCTGTAAATTGATTCGCGCTCTGCCAAAACCTCGAGTGGTAGCATCGAGGCCCCCCAACCCTTGATAGCCCATCCAGCGTCCATTGAGCTAAGAAAGCCGCGAGCACAGCCAGAGCCCGTCGGCCAAAAAGGCTGCCACCATACAAATTAAACCTCTAGAAATATGTATTTACTTACGCATGAGACAACAATGTATGAAAAATGATAAAAACCTCGAGCAAACTATCTCCAACGAGAGTCATGAGCAATTTCTGGCCGTGACGTTCTAAAACTCGACTCGCATTTTCGGCCGCGTACATCGAAGTAAAATCGAACATGGCAACGTCCGGTTTACCGTAATGGTTTACCGCAAATTCCATGTCCATCATTTGATACTCTGTAGAAAATTCGGCGGCTTCTCTAGCATACAACATTAACGCGTCACGATTCACGTTCTCTTTTGCCAGGAGTTTCGCCGTATCGGCATGATCCTGAAATTCAATATTTATTATAAATATAAATTCCTATTTTTTTTGTTTACTGCTAAATATGAAAATTTGGAAAGTTTCAACGAACCTGCAGTATGACTCCCTTGTCGATCAGACTGTGCTTCTTGGCAGTCATTACGAAATAATGAGTATCATCCTTATAATAAACAATATTCTCGAGATCGATCCCAGTCTCTTGATACAATTCCTTGAAGAATTTTTGATTAAATATAAAAGCGACGCCACTTATTTCCTCAACTCTCGCTTCAGCCTCGGTACGCTTGTTTATAAAATTAGCAGTAATCGCGATTGCGAGTTTCCCTCTAAATTCTTTTCGCTTGAAGCCTTCCAGAGTGTTTCTCTTGCCGTCAGCACCAATGAGAACGTCGAATTCGTACTGGGACACCGGATGATCCGGTGGCGAACTTTTTGCCCTCCATCCAATTTCTAAGAGATGAAAAAAAAACGTTTTTTACGTTGTTTTTGGAGCCACAAAGAAATTAATTTTTTAAAAGATGAAACATATATTTGAAAAAAAAACAAACTTACTGCCATCCTCTTGATTGTCCGGGGGAGGAATCAACGATTCGAAACTGACATTCTCGTGAAATTCGACACCGAGTATAAGGGCGACCTTGAGCAATATACACTGCAATTGTCTGATGCTTATGTGATCTATGGAACCGGCGCAAAATTTACCAAAAAATTTCTTAGCCCCGAGAGCTCGGAGATCCTGAATAACAAAAGGCCAGAGATGGAGAACATTGTTTCGGGACATTCGATCCCTCTTCTCGACGACGACCACTTTTGCGCCGAGCAATTGCGCCTCGATTGCTGATCTTAGGCCACACGGTCCGCCCCCGATAATTAGTACCTACAATTCATTATTATAACACATAAAATATTGGTGCTGATCGTGTGACGACTACCAAGTTGATCAACGAAATAAAAATATATAACTGACCCTAGTGTTGGAACAAGCCTTTCCTCGATTGTAGCACTTGTGATTGGCTCTCTGATCGAATTTTTTCCACAAAGCCTGAGCTTTCCACGACCTTAGTTTCGACTTAAACTTCGGATAGAACTGTGGAAAGTTAGTCGGCCTCATTTTCAAAAGATCACAGAGATGTCGAAAGTGGCCGAGGATAGATTTCAAGGTGGTCGCATTGCAGAAGAGATCAAAAACCTCGTTTGCGATCGCTATCTCCGAAGACGCGATTTGTTTCCTCGCTTGATCCATCTTCTCCATTTTCTCTTAGAGGCCACTGTCTTGGTTCAATATATTTTCAGTCTCGTCTCGGCTCGTCGATATTTTTCCGAGGCCTCAGATCCTTTCAGCCGTTACCTAACGATCAATATCCATTCACATTGTTTCTTATCAAAAAAATGTCCAAATTATATGTGTATACGCGCGATACGTAAAAAAACCAATATCCGATTGATTAAATGTGAAAAATTGAAATAAAAAACAAAATGAATAAATCAACGCGGACGAGGAACATATAGCGAGAGAAACGAGTGACTGACCTAGTGATTTTGGCGGCGGAGTCAACGTTCTCGCGCGGAAAGCTTTCGCGGCTACTTGCGCTCCGGGTGAATTGATAATTTCTGTGTGATTGTTGGTCGAACGTTGAGGGACTTTTTCTCGAGGTACAGTAGGTCAGATCGACGAATCGAACGCTAATCGGCGAATTAAGGGATTTAATCACCGGACCGTTTCGTCGCTGATTGTGCAATTAAGGAGTATGTATACAAAGAAGAGATTTAAGCAGAGGTATGAGCGAGTAGATTGGTCGGGCGTTGAATTTTTTGGCTCCGGGCCATTCTCGTAGTAGAGACACGGAGTAGGAGGCGCGATACAAGGATCGCAGAGCATACCTATACGCATTCGAACCACGCGCCACTCATTGCGTTATATCTACCGTTCTCTACGCGACGTTCACAATACACACTTAGCTCGATGACCGACAGACACGCGCATTGCCGAAGATTACTGTGTCGAGATATAAATACGAATTAAAGTGGGCGACGCATACGTGAGTCTCGAAAACTCAAAAGTGGAACGCGAGACATCAATTTGTCCAATCTATGTATATATTATAACCGATAAATCCCCCTCAAATCTAACACCATACCTAACAAAACAGTTTTCGAGATATTAAAACAAATAAACTAGCAGTGAAATTTTTAATTTCGCATAGCTCGAGAAAAAATTAATTTTCTATGGCAGGACTTTGTATTATGATAAAATTTATCACCAAAATTCAGCCAAATCAATAGGGGCTCAACCAAGGGTCAAAATGGTATGGAATAATTCATCAAATAATAGGGCAATAAGCTCGAGAGTAAAGAATAAACATGAAACAAAAATTTAGAAGAAAATAATGATCGTATTTTTAAAAAATATATATTATTATGAGTAAAATGAGACGAAAAGAAAAAATAGGCGTTAAAGGAAGTTCTGCAGGAAATTAATGAGGTTGCGTGGGCTGTTTTCTGTCTGGATGCTTAATTGTCGAGAATTTACGAGTCCAACGACTCCGTGATAATTTACTCGGTGCGCAGTTGGCGCATCCTCTTTATCTTTTATTTAGAAGGAAAAATTTTGGAAACATTTTTCATAAATTCACCAAAAATGAAGTGAAAATTGGCAAACAGTGATTTTTATACTTCAAATGAGAACCTCTCGAGTCGGTGCGTTTCATTTTTTATTCACTCTGCAAAAAAGGCGGAGAAGTCGGAATGACGTTATCGAAGGGCGCTTCGCATTCATGCTTGCTGGTATAATAAAGTATCGAGGGATGGAAAAAGCATTGAACACGATGGACGTCGCGACGCCCATCAACCAACAAATCCCGCTCCCTCGCTTACTCCATTTTCCCCCGCTGGAACGTCTGGGAGACGAATCCCGCATTATTTGTGGTCCTCGATACCGGATTCCCCGGATGAGTCACTAGCAAGTCTGCGCTTTATCGACTCTTCCAGTTTAACAACACGCCAAACGTACACATCGATCCAAAATTTTGATACTACGAAAATGAATTCAGCCATTTACGTCAATAAATGCATGCATGTACAACCCTTGTACCGAGTTTGGGAGATGAAAAAGGGAGGGTATTAATTATGTGAATTTTATGCAAAATTATTCAGATCTGGTTTGTTTATTGGAGACAATTTTTGGAAATATCGGGCATTTTTGAAAATGTCCAAAAAACTGTGACGTGATGATTGTTTCTTTACAAGAATGCTTTTATTAAAATAATACCGAGGAGCATAATGGCCACAACGGTGAAAAAAGAGACAACTTGTCCGTTTCCGTTTTGCTGAGGCTGCGCGCGAAACCTCGATTCTCGCCTTACGTAATAAAATAGTAGCATTCCGTTCTCTCTTCCTCTCTCTCCTCTCAGCGACTTGTCTCTCTGCGCTCCGTTCGCGTCGTGGAACGAGGCTGGATAATTAGCATATAATTGCACTCTCCGGGAAAAAGATTTTTTTTCATACATTTTGTACTACTTCGTGCTGCGCAAACTGTGTGAATCCATCGATGCAAAAGAACTTCATTTTAATTCTTTCTTTCTAAATTTAGCTTTATTATATTTTATTTCATAATTGTTACTTTTACTGCACCTACTATTGCTATTGCTGCTAATACTACTATTAAGATATTCTATATTCTTGATATTTTCTTCGTTATTGTTATTATTTGTCTTTAAAATTTTCGTCATTATTGTTTATCGTATAATTACGCTCATAAAATCATCGATGAGCTCTCATCGACGAGGCATGAATATCTGGCTTGACTCATCGCGATGAACTCGATAAGAAAAATTATACAACGATCACGACTTGTATATGTATGGTGCGAGTTGATCATGATTCGATAAAAATTAACCGCGAAAGGAGCCTTTTGCGATGCACGCGCTGCATCTCTGATTCTTTCGCGTTCTTTTTTACGAGCAATGCATCAGGGATGTAAAAACATGCGCATTTATACAGATTTTGATATGTACATATATATTATTTAGTCACATGCATAGTTTTCACGTAAAATCGCACTTTCATAAAAAAAATTCCACAAAATCTTTTTTACACGTTCATTTTTTACTCGAGAGAATTTTTTTTCTCTCAAAGTATTTCTATATACAGTATTCTTATTATCATATAAAAAACATGTCGACTTGAAATGACAAAAAAAATTGGGGCAATGATATGAACAAAGAACTTTGGGGAAACGGACTTGTTTAAAAAGAAAACTCTTTTCGAATATATAGCGAGTTGTATTTAGCCTCGGCGCGACATCGAAGATGAGCGGAACTCTAAGAATAGCGGCGCGGGGAGCTGGCGAATATCCCTCCAGCTGCGAGGGAAACGCATCGAAACCGCTTGAGACACGACTACGGAGTCTCTCTTTGGGCGCGCCCCAAAGAAATAAACAGGGCCAAAAAATGGCAATGGAGAAAGAGAAAAGGCGCAGTTATTATTTCGCGCACCGGCAGCAGAGAAACGAGAGGCGGGGGGTTGAAGAAATACTTCCACTCGCTTCGGTATCCACATGACAATTTTCTTCTTTGAATTCACGAAAATAATACTTATTTTTTTGAAAAACGTTTCATAAATTTTTCAATCGCGTTTTTATAAATGTACAACTCCCACGGCAAAATTTTCGTCGAGTGTTTTCGGTCAGATTCTATATTGAGACGCGCTCTGTGTCCTGCCTATGTATTTTCCGACTCGTAGTGAGCTCTTCAATACCGTGTGTTTTTATCCATTTATACTCAAGTACGTCCACTAAACGATTTTTTTTAGGAATTTGTTAAAATTTTACATAAACTATCTTTGATGCCATGTGCATATGTGTATCAAATTTTAAGAAGTTTCTTTGTATAGAATTCGAGAAATAAAAGTAGCATATATACATTTGCGCTACAGAGCAAACAACGAGAATAAGCCCTAAGCAAATATCGTGAATGAGTTTTCGCCACGCGGAATCCTTTCGTCGGTCCCTATCGCTTCGATGGGAGCATGCACGTGCTTCTGCGCTGTCAGGAATTACATTTTTATTTATACTATCTACAATCCCTTCTTTCTTTATTCATTATTCTTTTTGAATGAGGATAGTTCAATAGGACGAGCGTCATGCATAAAAATGATTAATTTTACCCATTCCTCTATTCCCTTATTCATTATAAAACACACTATTCATTAGAATAATCTCAATAACGAATTTTTCTTAGAATTTATATTTTTTGTAAGCTGAAAATATCAATATTAGTATAGTGTATTGTGTAGTATATCGTATAATATGATACATGTGCAAGATTGCACATGCTTTTATCAATAGTGTCAAGATCAAGAACCGGAAAGATAAAGATCCAAGATTACGGTGGAGAGAGAGAGAGAGAGAGTAAATGGTTCATCGCTCGATGACCAAAAGTGGAAAACTGCGTAAAAGACGAAAAAAAAGGAATGGTACACCTACGTGTGGAATGACGATGAAATTTAAAACAGAAAGAATGAGTAAGAGTCTGAACTCGCGAGAGCGCTCGGTAAGAGTAAAATAAGGCTCGTTGCTTGAAAAACCGGAAGTTCGATTGGTGCAAAAATCGTCAGGCCATGCCTGACCCGACCAAAGGATTTTTTAGTCTCAATGCTCGGTTGACTCACGTTTTTTATCTTGTCTCGGAGACACTGCGCACTTGTATGTGGATAAAGATGAAAAAAGACCGATAAGAGAGCAACGCCGGAGAAATGTACTAGATGAAAACCAGTGTGCATACAGTGCGTTCTATTCAGTGAGAAAAATTGAAGCGCGAACTTGTGCTGTGTAAAAAATGAGAGAGACTCCTTTCATTTTCCAGGCGATCTTCTCGTCTCACGTTGCCGATGAAAAGCTCGTAATTAAAGACGCCAAGAGTCAGCCCTTTTTTCAATTTATTCTATAACTCTAATTTGACAGTTCACGCCTTAAGCAGGCTTTAATAAATAAATTTAAAAAAAAACGTTCTAATGATTGTTTGATGACATATTTGAAAATAATACAATCGTTTTGTTTTTCTAATATAATATTACGGTTCAAAGGGTTTTCACTAAACCCATCTTCATTCAGAGATTGAAATAACATACGATTCCATGGTTATGTTGTTTGCAAAGATCGTCAAGACGAAATACCAGAACGTTCGGACGTGTGAAAACAACGCCGATACGTCCTTCCTCGCGAGTTTTCTTCTTGCGTGTCTACCGGAACGAATTATGCACGAGCGTGCACGCTTTTCGTTCGCTCCCGTGGAATTCGGTCTGCAAGTGCGAAAGTAATTCAGAGAGAGAGAGAGAGAGAGAGAGAGAAAGATGACGAGCGAACGATCGCTTGAGCAAATTAGAGATATCTTGCCCTTTTCGCTTCTGGAATTTTTACATAAATACGCACGAGAGTTAACATTCCCCGGTTTGAATGCGGAGCGCGGATTCTATACGTTATTATTATCCCCGTGGTAAGAGAGGGACGGGACATGCATCAGTGGATTACCAATTTTTCTTTTACTCACTTTCTAAAGTCACTGAACGTGCGAAGAGAGAAATAGAGTGAGGAATGATATACACCGATAACTCATCGATTGTTTATTGTCTCGAAAACCTTGCAATAAAATGTCTTTCTTACCTGGATGGGCTTTGAAATAAATTTGGGCAGGAATTAATAAAATTTAAAAAAATGAATAAAATAAAAGAGAAGAAAATTTTTCAATGAATTTCCCGATGACAGCGGAAAAGAAAAATTGTAAGTGACACTGTTCGAATGGAGAGAGAAAAAGACACAGCCGGCATGGAAATCCCTTGGGTTGTGGATGAACCGAGAAAGGCCTCGTTCACCCCGCCCAGCTGGGCTCCAATGGTCCTTGGCGATTGCGGTCTCAGTTCAAGGCAGTATTACGTTTAAAAAAATCCATACAATAACGTTGCCCGCGTTATCGGCTTTAGAATAATAGTGGGAAGGGCAGTTTTGTCACTGGTGTTGGAACAATCGCGGAAGGAATTGTTTTCGTAAATCTATGAAGAACGAGAAACGAAAGAACATGCGTGCGTGTGTATGTGCGTGCAGTTTTTAAACGCATAGAAACACTTTGAGAGGCTCGACTTACATTTCAGGTGGGGGACGCTCGAGTACTATCCGGCCAGTGAACCTCGGTCACGTTATTCGTTAAATCATGCACAAACACTTTGTATTCACTCGTAGATTATTCACTTATTCACATGATAGAATTGTTAAACGAATAATACGCGTGATAAAGTGCGCCCACTCACCACCCATCCACCATTGGCATTTCGTTCGGTCCGACTGAAACAAAAACGCGATCTCGGCTCGTGTGAAGTTGTACTCCGAGCGCACTCGATTCCCGTGAATGCTGGAGGGGATAAACAAGGCGCTAGCATCGCATCTTGCGATTCGTCTTTCATTTGCCACCACTAGGTGACGCCACCTCCCCACTAGATATCTTTTGTGCCTTCATTTTTCTCATCAACTGCCGATCTTTTTAAATTTCCTATTTTTTTTCTATTTTTAAAAGTTATTTTCATATCTTTTGGATGATATTCGAGCCGTTATTTCTTATTGCTATTGCGTATAATGAGGAAGCAACGAATGTCGAAAAATAATTATGAAAATAAAAGGTAAATTCACAGAAAATTCCACGAATTTTGCTATTCTTTTTTCTCATGAAAAAATCGTATAACTGAAAAATCATAACGCATGCCACAGTATAATAAATCACGAAAAAAATTTGGAGCCATATTCAGGAAAAGCTTCTAAACTCTACAAGTTATATTTCATGATAGGACCACAGGGGTGAATGTAAAAGAACTTCAATTCATTTTATTTTTTTAATAAAATATTCATTATTTTAGCAAGCAACGATTACCCCATGTAATATAAATAATTATTTTTAAGGCGATAGCAAGAAACTTTGCTTGGTCGTCGTATTTTCAAATCACCACGTTTTTTAAAAATATACACCGATATCCAAATTCATTTTTTACAAATCGTGCCTCTCATAATTATAAAGTAAACATTTGTATTTAAGTAACCGATCGATTGTTGTCTTTAAATAAGATATTTACCATTTGCAAACGAGTTTTTGATTCAATCAGAAGATTGTGACATTTTTTGAACACACAAAATACTTAGTCAAGCACAAGATTATACCTATAATCGAAAAAATACATAAAGAGACACGGCAGTGCCTTGACGCCATGCAATGAAAGAAACAAGATTGATAACGTCAGGACGTCAAGACAATGTCGTGGATATTAAGAATAAGATTGCATCAAAAAATGTATGTATATGTTTCATTGAAATAACGAGTGAACGAGATGGAACTTTCGAGAGATTCTCATAGAATATAAAATATGCCTAATATTCTTAAATTGTAAATCTAAAAGATTAAAAAAAAAATGAAAAATGTAGAACACGGTGTTAGATTGGAAAACTGTGTATACTGTTGTTGTTGCGTGAAAGTCAGCGGTTTTAACATCTGCTTCGCTCGTCAAGATTTAAACCGTGTCTCGTCTAATCTTACACGAAGCAAAAAGTATTCATCATTGCAAACACTTCGCGTTCATAAGTACCATTTGGAAATATTTTAGTCCTTCAGACTGTTAACAACGCTCTGCGTTACCAATGCGGATGAATTTGGTGGAATGTCCATTTTTGATATGTATTGTTGACGTCGCACGGCATTAGGGACAACTGACGCGTTTGGGGATGAAGCGCCATACACTTTTTGTGTACCCGATGAAGCATGGTTTTCGTTTTCTGCGGAATAATAATTTGAGCATCAACCAATATATGTAATTTAAAAAAATACGAAAGAGGGCCGGATATTCACCTCGTCGTATTGCCAAGGACCGTCGACTGTTCCAAGGCGACAGAAAACTAATTTTATTCCTTGCGTATCCGCTTCGACGCAACGTTCTCCAACCCCGAGTTGTCCCTTTGCGTTTAATCTCATCAACTGAATGAAAATTATTTTTTAAGCCCATGAAAGATTTTTTTAACGCGATAAAAAATTAATCATTCGAAAATTTGTGATCAATGATCAATTGATAAAACAAATTTATTCAATAGGACACATGTACCTGATTATTGCCAAAACCATGACATTTTGATGTAGCCATTACACTCGGTGGACTGTGATTCATGGTGTCGAGACATTCGAAGGTTGCAGCGCTTATCAACTGGAACGATAAAAATGGATAAAGCATTTAAAATTTAGTGCTTGGTTGAAAAAAAAAATTGTTTACCTCGCCCCAATGTATGTTGGGTGGAAGTTCAGGAAATCTGTTGAGAACGTCATATGCAACATTATCCATGTACCATTGGAAGCTCTTGCATTTATTTTTGTGTTTAAACATCAACTGTTCCGTGATGTCCCCATGATCAAGTAAACGTGCCAAAGGTTCTCGAGTGTAGAAAAATTCTTTGTGTTTATCGTCAAACCAAGTCTCGATGACACGCTTATAATTCTATTCGAAAATAATATTTAAATAATAATTTATCATTTTGTCATGACGGTAATTTAATTCATATTTCAACTTACAATTGTAATGAGAGGGCCTTTTTTCTTTTGCGCTAATTTTCCAAAATTATACGGCATAAAACCTCGATAGACGTGACCAACGTGAGAACAGGGGACCCATAAAATACCTCCACCACACTGCCATATTTTAAAGGACAACTCAAAGTTCTCGCCTCCCCAAACGAGAAGGCCCTCGTCGTAACCACCGAGCGATAAGAAATATTTTCGATCGATTGCAAACAAGCCACCGGCATGTGTAGGAGATCTAAAAAATAAATTTAGCGATCAATTTAATTTTGTGAAAAATTGTATTTCACGCAAAGAAAAGTAATTATTACTTGTAAGGCATGCTCTTGTGCGAACGAGTTTTCGCCTCTCGAGATGGCAATTCGATTTCTTTATACAGCATACCCCACTCGAAGATTCCTCGGTACAATCGTCCATCTTGGTACACCGGTCGGTACTTGAAATCGGTATGATCGATACCGTCGATTATTGGTACAGTCATTATCGTCCTAAATAAATTTAAACAATAATTCTGTATTGATTTGTTTGCTATCAATAAAAATAGAAAATAATACCTGTCCAAATGAATTGGGGCGAGCAAAGGCGGTAACCAGTTAACGTTCACCTCACAATGAGCATCCAAGAAAACTATCACTTGGCCCTTAGCTTCTCTTGCTCCACGCGATCTCGTTCTAATCAAACCTTGTCTCTCATTATTTCTTAAGATTTTTACTTTGCCATTCCACCTCTCAATGTAACTTTCCAATTCTTCTTTGAGATTCTCTGTAGAACAACAAAACATACTTGTAATAAAACTTGAATAAATTCATTTAGAATTTATATATTCAGTTTATGTGGCTACTGACTTTATTGAAAAGAGTTCACTAAAGTGGTGTGAAAATTGAAAATAATTAAAAAATGTACATTTACGTGACGTGAACGTAAATTTAATTCGATATGAAAAAATATACAAATTTGAAAACCTTTGTCTGAATAATCATCAACCAATAAAACTTCTTCCAGAATTTCAGGAGGAGTTCTGTTGATTACAGAATGTACAGTTCTCATGAGGACTGACCAGCCTTCATTATGAAAAACAATAATGACGCTTGTGCGTGGCAAATCTGAAGGGTAATTCCAGTGTTTACATCTGAAGAAAAAATATTGTTGATCCATTGAAAATAAAGATTTGTATGAATTGTCCTTGTAATAAGATTTGTTTAAATAAAACTTACTCGTCAGGCCGGGTATCAGGAATTGATCTATCCAGTGATATTTCATCAGAACATACCATGTTCATGCCATAATCAGATTCTGATTGTTGAATGTCATTTTGTTGATCGTCTCTAAGAATATGAGGCTCGCCATGTTCTCCCGGACCAGTTCTCACTGGCACATTGACAAGCTCAAAATTGCCTAATCCCTTGGTATACTGTGGAGCCTGTTTCCTCTTCAAGTGCTCTCGCCAATAACCCTTGTATTTCATTGTGAAAATTGTATAAAAAATAAGAAGAGCCATACAAGCCAAAATAATGAGATGCAGTAAACGTTTCCGTCTCAATTGAACGATCCTCATTTTGGCAATTTGTTTAACAGTCTGCAATGTAGATAAATATAGCCACAAATCGTATCTCCAAGCGATTTTACAGATATTCGATTGTACATTACCTGATAGTAAGAATAAAAATTTTTGACAGTTAACCTACATCCCTCGAAACGTCACTATGAGTTCATTGTTACGTCCATATTTAATTAGTGGAAAGTATATAAATTCATTTATTCATGTTTAGAAATTATAAAAATTCAATTCTCACATATGTGTGTAAATATATATATAATTAAATAGTTAATAAATGTTGTATAGCTTTTTTATTTGAAGCTCAATAATATTAAAATTCGGTCATCGTCGTCGCCGCCAACGTGTCTCTTTATTTGCTTCAAGAATTGCAGAAAAATCAAATGGAAATATTTGCTAGTGTCATCTAGTAGAAAGCTCGCTCAAATATGAAAATGATACCATCTGGGATAAAAACACTTGTTCTTTTACTTGCTGTCATAAAAATAGTTTCCTTCTATACCGATTTGAACCGTTTGGGTTTTTGGCGCCGAGCAGACTTCATTTTGTCATTGCTATTATAATTCGATCTTCTGAATCGTTGCTAAAATAAGGGATAAGGACGTATAACTCTAAGCATAAAGCAAACAAAACATTTCTACCATGCATTATAAGAAGAAAATAAATTTTTAATAATTGTGTTCAAATATACTGAGAAAAAAAATGGCATTGTGGAATAAAGTTTTGTCAGGATTTAATGCCGATGACGAAACAGTAAATTTTGGAGCAAGAACAGTGGCAGAGAACAATGGTTCGATCTTCGAAACTTCCACCCTCGCGACTATTCAATCTGATGAATCGGTAAATTAAAAGATTTATTTACTATTTGTATTTAAATAATACACTTGTGTAACTGTTCAAGAATATTTTTGGTCAATCTTGAATAGGTCTCGAACAATCCAAATATTAATGCTTCAATTCAATACTCCACGCTCTGCATTGCTGTGGATAAATCCATAACAATATTCAGTGATGAGACCTGTCAAGAGATCATTCTTAGTGTGGGCTTTGATTCATTGATAACTGCATACTGTATGTCCAAGGATCGTTTCTTTGTATTCATTGCGCTTGCAGACGGCATTGTACACTGTTTGCACTTACCTACTAGAAGACAAGTTTTTGAAGAGTGAGCTTTCTTTACTCATTTCTAATCTTTATATAAAACTAAGTGTTAAAATTATGATAATTAAATATTGCAGAAGCATCCTGGATGACTGTGGCAATAGAATCATCAAAATATATGTTTACGATCAGACCACTAGTTCAAATATTTTTATTGCAGCAACTAGTGGTGTCATTTACAGGTAAAAAATTAAGCATTTCATTTTATTATCACTTTTATAATAATTATATTTTTAATACTTTTTTGTAGCCTCAAAAATTTTGAACCTCAATTTCTTCATTCTGCACTCATGGACCGAAATGAGGAAGTACTTGAAAAAACTGTGGAAAAAATTCAATGTATTAAGATTATTGATGGTCCAGAAACATTGCAGGTAGATATGCATTTCCATTTTTTTTTTGTACAATTCAACTCAATATTTTCAATTTATATTTAATTATCATTTATATAAATATTAATTATTAATTTTTTAAATAGGTTCTCATCAACCCATCAAAAAATCCAAGAATTCCATTATTCATAGCAACTATAAACAAAAAAATTAATTTGTGGTCTCACAATGGGAATTGTTATCGATCGGGATTTTTGGCTTTTGAGTGCAAAAAAGCTTACTATTTTGAAAAATATGGGCAAGTATTAATGAGCTGACACTGAAAAAGCAACGAGTGCTTAACAATTTATTTTATTTATTCAATAGGATAATGATGTGTCTGAGGAATGATGGAAATTTGAATATTGTCTGTCTTGAAACATTACTAGTTACGGGAACGTGTGAGAAAAATGTTATAGATTTTGCCGTCGATGAGGCTGAAGATTCATACCAGATACTCATTCTCACTTGTGCTAGAGAAGCGGAATCTACGAGATTATTGAAAGTTGTCTCTTTTCCTGGTAACTGCATTAAAATATCTTTATTTGTCAAAAATTTGAAACAAACAGTTAAATTCTTAATACTATGTTTTTCAGATTTTGAATGTAAATTTCGTATTACAATTCCCATAACAACTTACTTAATTGATAACGTTGGCTGCTCGACAGAGAATATTTTATTTCTCGAAGGCATAACAAATTCTCTAGAAAAAGTCGATACGATAAGGGTAAAAGCTATCGTTGAGAATGAACCGGAGGATCGGCTAAAGCGGTTACTCAAACGTGGACTACTCGCGGAGGCCGAAAATTTAGCCAAGAATTTTAAACTGAGTTTAGACTCGATCAATGCAGCAAAGGCTGCTGCATTCATGAACCAGCTTGGTCCTGGGATCAACACGTCGAACGATCCTGAAACATTCGCACGTTTCATTTCGATTCTCGACACAATAGGCGATGTCAGGTATATTTACGAATATTGCAACAATGCTTTGACATCTGACTACGAGCAAGCGCGAACTCTCCTTCTTTACGCACATAATCGGATCACTAAAAATTTGGAGGGTTCCGAGAATCGATCTAACGAATCTTTACTCTTAACAATCACCAAAAATTTACGAAGGCTCGAAACTTTTGATCTTATACGGAAAATAGAAATGAGTAATCTGGTAAATGATTCCGCAAATGCTGAAGAGTGGGTAAAATTTTCACGTGCAAATTTGTTGCAAGAATGCATCAAATATTTGTCCGAGGTAATTAAATAAACAACAAAAATATCATATCTGCAGACACAATTTTAAAAGATTCATTTGATGAGCAGGGTAAATTGGAAATCGCAGAAGTAATATGGATAAGGCATATTCCAGAACTGGCTTCGAAAATTGATCAAAAAATACTATCCGAAATATTGAGTTCAATTCCGGAGACATTAAATCAATGTGAATTACGGTCATGGCTTAGCCACTTTATTCCCTCATCGATCTCGTTTTTACCCAGTTGCTTGCCAGAAATAATTCACTGGGCTTATAAAAGGACCTTGTTGTTAGAAAAATTTCATCGTCAAGAATGGCCAGAAATTGGTTTGGATTTTGCTCGGAATTTGCTCAACTTGTTCAGTTTTCAAGATTCCAATATCTGTTTTAATTTGAGTCAAGAATATACGAGCAAGACCTCACATTTTCATCAACTTATGATTGTTATTCAAGCTATGACTGACCTATTGGAACTGAAAACACGTTTCAGGTAAGAATTTAGCTTTTATATATTTGCAATAATTTTTTAAATATATTCCCTTTCCTCAGGGTCACTTTACCGCTCAAAACATATCTCGCAGATCCTACAAATGTAGTGCACCTGTTGCTCAATAAAGTACACGTTGAAACGATACCGGTTCTAATCGAGACATTTTTGCAACGGTACATGTTGAACAATTCACTGGCGAACGATCAAGTTTTTTGTTCGTATATTCAGGTAACAAAATTTTATTCTATTACCCGATAGTTTTGTTATATTTATTTCATATCGATGTTTGATTGTAGAAAAAATTAAGAGATTCGAAAAGTGGGCAATTTTGGGAAAAAGCCCCGTGGGAGGAACGAGTCTCGCTCGTCATTGAATATATTCGCGACGTGAAGGTAAAAAAAAGAAAAAAATGTGCAATCGGCAGTAGTTTGGTAGTATAATGTAATTTTTTAAATGCAGAATCGCCTTCAACAAACAGTTGATGTATTAAGAAAAGCGCCTGCACCTTGGAGCAAAACTATCACTGATCTTTGTGAGAAAAGCTATAACTTTGATCACCCATTGGTATCGAAAATTCGCACCGAAAGTAATGGGGTGTCAATCAAATTAATTCTCAAAAAGTATGATTACGCTCACATTGGATTGTGCAATGTAAGATAATTAAAATATATTTTTTAAAAACTCGTAAGATACTCAATTTGTTACTTATTGGCGCATTTTACTTTTCACAGCAATTATTTCGCAGAATTATAAAACTACAGCGTACAGAGATGATCGAAGATATCTATGAACTTACCAAAACAGACAAAAAAATGAGAATGAATGCATTTAGTTATCTTATACATTACTACATCAACAATGGGTAATAATACTTTTGTTTCTTCTGTATAAAACTTTATGAAATTATTGCGATATTATTAATAAATATACTTCAGCAATATGAATAAAGCTGTGGAAACTCTGCGACATGTGGAAGAGAGTATTGCACAATACTGCTGTGAACAAATAGTTTATTCCACCATCACGCACCTCAGTTTTAAGGAAAGAGATGATCGTTTAGTGCAGTACATCGAGATGCTTGGATATGTTGAAATGAAATTACGAGAAATACTTTCAAAACAAAACGATACTTCAAATAATTTTAACGATTGTTTCAAGTACATTCCTGTACTTAAAAAAATCTATAGATTGCAGAAGGAATTTAACGTTTGGATAAGTCACGAAACTTATTGTACAGATAAGCAGCTAATTCTAGAAAAATATATCGATCAATTGATTTCAGGTAATTATTTCTAGAAAAATAACTATAATACTTGTTTCAATTTAAATAACAAACATTTTTAATTTGAATGTCACAGATGTATCAAATGAAAAAAAATCATTATCGGAATCTTGTGAGGACTTGGACAAAGTATCAAGTCTCTTAGGCCTGTCGCCGCTTGCATCTATTCTCATCTACTTTGATAAAACAAAAGAGCTTGATATTCTGAAACACTTCATAATGTAAGACAATTGAAATTCGATTATTTGAGAAATTCATTAAAATATCAATATTAACTTTTTGTTTTCATAAGCAGTCGAACATGTGCGGACGGAATAATTTCCGGACAAGAGGGTCACAATTTCAATAAATTGTGTACGGCATGGATAACACATTCCGAGCGTGATTTCGAGGTATCTTTGCTTTTGCAAAAACTATGTGCCTCAAACTTTTTAAATTGCGAAAAAGGTAAAATTTTTCAATTTTATCTTCATATTTATCATAGAACTGAAATTTAAAAGATAGCTTTTGCATTTTAGATCAATTGAGTCAAGCTGTAACTTGTTACAATAATGTCAGTGCTTGTCTGAAAGCAATCGATAATGAAATACCTTGCAAGTTGAAAAGCTTGCAACAAGAGAACAGAGTGATGAATTTTGATGGATCAAATCAAGACTATGCTATTTATACAATTTATAAAGATACCGCGATATCCTCTGGAAACATGTTGGATACGTTGTTCAAAGATTCCCTACGGGTTCTTAATTTCTACACAGGTACACAACCGTTGTTATGTACATTAACAATAAATACAGTGACACAATAATAAATAATAAATAAATTTAAATAGATGATGATGTAAACGATAATTCAAAAGATCAAGAAGAAATAGAGCTATTGATAAAAGGTCTCAATGAGAGAGCGAAGAGACTTCAAAACGAGCATCACGATTATTCTGTGTTAAATATTATAAAACATTTACATTACGGCCTAAGTGCATCGCCGTCAGTTGATCCCGCAGTGATAATGGAAACCCGTGCGATTTTATCACGCTGCCTTTACAATTTGCTGAGAAGAACCGTATGTGCACGGTCTCTGGACATGTGTTTAGGTCTTGCCTGTTTATTTATGCTCACGGAACAGGAAGCTTGCAAATGGCTGTCAACAGCCACTGGATCTTATCAAACAGATTTCGTTAGACATCGTGAGATTGTCAATCTGGGATATGAGTATTCCCGTCTGGCCGATCTTGACATGTATACATTCGATAAGCAAAAACTTTTACATCGATGGGGACGAAGATTGACGGAATATGGAATTTCTTACAAAGGTAACAAATTTGTGTACAATATTTCATAATGATAATAAGTAATAAACATATTATGTCT
The DNA here is from genome assembly GCA_030522545.1 of Cremastinae sp. A BG-2022a. Classification (NCBI taxonomy): domain Eukaryota; kingdom Metazoa; phylum Arthropoda; class Insecta; order Hymenoptera; family Ichneumonidae; species Cremastinae sp. A BG-2022a. The sequence goes on along the minus strand of JAPYYW010000504.1, from coordinate 19,783 downwards.
GTTTCACAGAGATGTTCTCCAGCGATACTGTCCAGAAAAGAGATATTCTGGAAAGGGTCGTATATACGAAAAAATCAAATCTAATTCCGCTATTGAAAGATTTTTGCAACGATTTTGGTTTCAATCAAGACGATTGTTTGATACTCTATCTGGAAGCCCTGCTAACATCTTGGCAGCCACGTTACGATTTAACATCAATCAGTGGACGAAAAGAGATTAAAATCAATGAGATTGATGTTCGCGAATTGAATACTACATGCGTACAAGTTTCGTCAGCAATCGAAGACAAGCGTCTGATGAAGCAAAGTCTCAAGGAATTGCGACCTCAAATAAATTTTTACCACTACGAAGTCTTTCTTCTTATGTTGGATCTCGTTGAGGAAAGAAACATCGAGAAAATAGAGCTTTTCTGTTTTCTACAAAATTACACACGTTATGGACGTCCAACGGAGCATGAACGCGAGGCTTGGGCGAATCTTGGTCAAGCCAACAGTGCGCTGCCCCCGATATCACAATGGAGATTGCCATATTTGCCCAATGTTGATCAATTTAAACTCATCATGCCGGAATTAAATTTGAAATCGTACATCAAGTGGTTGAGCATAGCTTCCATTTTGAAATGTCAGTCTCATGTCATTTGCACTTTAGCGATAAAGGGTTCGGTTACCGAATCCTGGCAGACTTACATAAACGATGAAAATCGTTCTCAAGATTGGTCACTACATCCCCGCAACGGTGGCTTACTGAAGGAAATTAAAAAATGCATAGCTTACATGGGAGAAACGGAGAGCCTGTATTACGGTACAGCCGCTCTGTATTTCGTCGCGAACCACACGCCCCCAGGAGCCGATCAAGTTGCCGCGGCCCAAGAATGTTTCGCATCCGCGCAACGTTGGCAACTGCTAACTAATGAGATCGATGAGAATCACGAGGCTATGATTTTGGTGTGTAGCTACTTTTTTTTTCTTTCTATTTTTTTTTGTTTTTATTTTTTTCTTTCTTTTCCTCACCTTCTTCGTATTCAGAAAGTAAAAGATAAATACCTGCGACTGACATCGATGCACATACTCCACACCCATGGAGTTGGCACAGAAAAATATCTCAGTTTAACAGGATATCCTGAAAAGTTGATACGTGAACTTTACAACGACGAAAGTATACCGGAAAGATATCGAAATGCGGTGCAACACAGGCCGGACATAAATTCAGCTGCTGAAGCTCTTGCGCGTTTGTTCTCTATAAATATGATAACGATTCGCTATGATTTTTTACTCGAATGGTTACGTTCGGAAAATTGGGAAGGCAAGCACAATGAGAGCTTGACCATGGGCTTCAACAGTTCAATTGGAAATGCCGAAGATAATTTCCTAGAAGAGGATAATTTGCTTAGAGCGTGTTACATCCTTGAGTCTGGAGACACAAAATTACACGCAAAAATATTAATAAATATCGGCTTTGGAAACGAAAGGGATGGTGAGTACAGTGCAGGAATTCGGTTCCGTGCTTTGAGAGTACTCCGTTCTACTATGGATGAAAATACTATACAGGATCTTACGAGGCACGATTCGTCGAGCTTTTTGTAAGTATTTATCATTTGAAAAATGCATATATATTTTTTTAAAAATAATAATGATAATAATATTACATGAAACCTGCTCTTGCTTTTCAGGCAATATATGAGAACTTTACAGTACATCAATGAATTGGAACGTCTCGGATTTGTTTACAGCATGAGCGATTTTGAGCATGGAATACCGTTCCTACCGCAGATATTACTCAAAACTCAGTCACACTCTCCTCGAGCTCTCAACTTAATTTTGCAGCTTTACATAGATTTCAATATTTGCGATTATACCATTTTGGACGCAACTCTTGGACAGATGGCAAAACAATCAATGGTACATAAACTTCATTTCCATTCTTAAGAAATAAAAAATTCAATGATGAGAACACAGTTTTTTTTTGTAGTTGAAGGAGCTGGAAAAATTTTTGCCCGTTATCGGGGCTACAAGCCCCACAATCAATTGTTGTGGTTTCATATCTGCATGGCAATTAGTAATTACGAGTCCTTTTGAAAAACTTGATTTGCAACCAACTGAAAAGCAAATATCGGATTGCATTGGCTCGTTAAAACTTGTGCACGCCTGTTCAGTTATATCCGAAATAAAATTAAAAGATGCCATTATTCGATGCTTCCATTGTCAACAACCTCATTTGATGGCTGCTCTTTTACCATTTCTCAACAATGAGAACAAATGTTACGTTCTTCAGGAAATTGTAAAGAAATGCAATCCTGCTAAAGTTATTGATGATTTGAACCTTTTGAGAGATAAAGGCATTTTGTTTATTTCTCAGGTAAGCAAAACAATAGCGATAGATTTTTTCCTCATATTTTATCTAAAAATAAACCATATTTTTTCTTTTTACAGTCAATTGCAATGATAAATGAAATTTCCAGCAGCCTTTGAAAAATAAAAAATATGAAAGTGAAAGTTTTGTAGAGCATTACTATTTTGATAAATATTTCTACTACATATTACATACTCTTGATTTTGTTCATTTCAAGAAGCATTAACCGGTTCCCATTCATCCTCATAATTTTCTACAAGTAAGGATCTGTCCTTGGAGTATTTTATTCTGATCATCTCCTCATTGGCTTCAGCAGATAATATTGTTATCCGTGAGACAATTAGATAATTTGGATTTTTTGGACTTGGGCCTATTATTAGGTCAATCACATCGCCAATTACTACCTAAAAATATATTAAAATTTAGCAAAAGTTCCAAAATCATCTATTTCAGGAGAGCTGTGAAATATTTTGCTTTACCGAGATACTTTTCTTAAGGACTTTTTTCCCATTACATCTGATTCTGCTCTCATACAGAGCAACTTCTGTTTTACTGGAAAATCATTTTAATCAATAGAATATTTTTTCCCAAATGTAATTAGTGATTCAAAAATAAAAATAAATTGTTTACTTGCGAGCCAAACCAAGACCACCTTTAATTACAGCATCAATTCTCATGGAGGGTACATTCATTTTATGAATTTTGGTATTTGGATCGTCAGTTAGGTCTTCATCTGAATCTTCATCGTCGCTATCTTCATTTTCAGGCTAAAATTTTAATTTTCTCATTTGAAAAACATTCTTCAAACGTTAATCATTTGAAAAAAAATTAATTACCTTTTTACTTTTCTTCTTGTCATGTTTATATCGTGTAAATGGATGCTGTAGTAATACAGTTTTTCCCGTCACCATAGAATAGCATTGTCGAGGAATACATAACCTATCTTGATCAGGCTTATGGAATTGATAATTCAATTCAGATGTAAACAAGTGAAGAGTTCGCATGTGCTCACACCTTGAGAAGGGAGTTTTGCTCGCAAAGAGTCGCGTTATTCGTGCCAATGACATTTTTTACATTTAATAAACTCACTATTCTCAATATCGTATGTACCACAATGGAGCAAGTCTTTTTCTTTAGTATAAAACAGTTTCAAAAAATGTTGTAAAATGAATGAAAAAAAAACGATGTAGTACAATTATTACTTTTTACTTCGAAAGATTCTCAACTAAGGTCCGAATAGTACTCACCGATATTACATTCTGGGAAGTTCTTATGGCTGTAAGCGATGGTAGCTGGTAACACACGTGTTCACTCGTGCAGTTCTGCTGTACAACTAAACGAGACACTGAATTATAGAAAGAGATAACATATGCTCCGTGCAGTTGTCGTATCCTTGTCTGATACGCCAGAAAATCTTTGCTGATAAAGAGAGAGGGACTACACGCAGAAGTTGTCTCTTTCTAAAGTTTCAAACGTGGGCGTTGTGGTCACAAGTGGAACTCTCTCTATGCGTAACGTGCTTTACGATGCCTGGCGTATGCAGCGTCAATGTGACCGAAATTTCAACTAAAATATACCCGAAAAAACTTTCAAATTCTCGTCGAATTTCATCGCGAATATAAATTATTTTTTAAAAAAATCTATTGAAAACAAAAGTAATTAATTTAACGTTTTGATTTATTTGTTGTTTTAGATTTCGGCTAGTTTTCGAGTTTTGCGGACACAAACGTACGGAAGCAAAATTTATATATGGTATAAAAGAAGATTGCATTGTGAAAATGTAACGATAAAAATAATTTTAATATAAATTCAACTTACATTTATATCGAGCTGAATCTTCATATCAACTTTTTTAAAGACGGTAGAAGACGGTCATGTGAGATGTTACCTGATAACACTGATTTACCTAATTTTTTTAAAAATAAGTGTATACATGAAAATAAAAATTAGAGTGTGGGTTGTGGAATACATATTACCAATTCAATGTGCTCTTCAGCACATTCTTGTTTGACTTTGTCCTAGACGCAAGACAATCATAATATAGTTTGAAGTTTTGTTTTTTTTTGCTACAAAAAGGCACCCAATATAGTATATATTTAATATAGGTAATAAAATACATCGGTGTTAGATACAGAATACAATACTGACATAAATGTGTTATTGTAGAATCGATAATATATATACAACTTTCATTATGACGTTTCAATCCACTTTTTATTATTGCCTAGATATTTATATATATGCAGTATTTACGTAAAATATGATAATTCTATTTAAAAAAATATTAATAAATATCTACGAATACTAATGTTAAATGACTATTGGCATATTTTTTCGTAAAGGTACAATTTCTTTTTTGCTTTAAAACATATATATGGTATATGTATATGTGTATATAAGTGAGTGTAAGTTCATATATACGCTGTTGAATGGAATTCCTGGTTCAAAAGCATGACCAACCCTGAAAATTGCACAGAAAATAGAGATTATTTGATCAATCTGAGATTGTGTTAGTCTTACTTTCGAATGACAGGTTAATTCGCATCAAAACGTACCGATGTATTATTTTTGTGCCTCGCTATTGTTTGACTGATATTAAAAAAAGCCTCTAAGGACTATTTTTCCAACACAATTGATTTCACTGGTACAATTTTTGTATAATCATAAAAAGTAAAATTACATTACAAGGTAAAATAAAATTCGAGCCTTTTAAAAATACGTTTGATTATAAATTCATAAAAGAAATAGTTAATAAATAACGATTTTTACAATTGACGTTTGTTCTGTCCGTCATATTAATATTTTGGTCACTGTCCAATAAGATATAATCGCAATATCTTGGCAGACCTTGGAAACAAAAAAATAGGCTGCACGCACGATCGACTCGCTCCGTAATTAAATTACAGTTTTCAACAAGTCGTAGTGTGGATTGTCTTAAGGCCAGCTTACAATTTCATGTTTTATCATTTTTGCTCTCAAAGCCGTTCCAAAACATTTGTCCACACGCGTGGGCCTCGTAAGGAAATTGAATAAAGTACGATAAAAAAAACGCAAAAAGAAACTGACAGAAATTTGGCTGTGCTCTACTAGCCAGTTTTAAATGGAAGAAACCAACGTTGCAATTCTTAAGCACATGATAGAGAAGTTGTACAAATTTCGAACGTGATTAGTATTGCATTATTATATACACTATAAAACTGGATATCTATATATTTATTTTTCAATATCTACATACTATTATTTGTAGTATGGAAATATATAGTTTAAACTGGATTAAATTATAAATGGATCTGTCTCGTCTTACCTATGTCAATATCATGCATCCTTTAATATTAACATTATATTACAAAAATGGTTCGGTACTTGGGTTTATGTGCGTAATGGAAAACGTTTCGACATTTCCACAAAGCTTGACTTTTTCTCTGACTGACCGATGCATCTGTTTGACGGAGAGAAACAAAATGTAGAGCATCGCAATATTTTTATTCTTCTGTTGATGAATATGAAAAAAGTCTGTAGAAAAATTATGGAAAAATTATTTTAAAATACCGAGAGAAAAAAAATCGAAAATCTTTGAAGTTTCAGTGGATGTGGGGATGCCGTTCAAAGATTTATGGACATTTCTTGGTCGTAAGCTGTCAGGTTAACATCTGTCGATTGAGTTACAATCGGACTCACAGTCGGTGAATGAGATGTGGTTGGCGATTGAAGAGGAGTCGATGTCGCGGTTAAGTGAGATGTTGGACTCTCCATTGTTGATTTCCAATGATTGCGATCTGTTCCATCACCACCGTCGTCCGAGACGATTGAAATATCCGCTATTATACCGCTCTCTAATTAATTTACAAATTATTTAAGATATTATTTTTTTTTAAAATTCTGTAAGAAGTGGTTTTAAGAAAAATTGATAAAAATTTAGAAAACTTACCAACGCTGCATTGACTGTTGAGCGTTGTGCTGCGATGATGAGGCCGCGGACTCGTGTCCAGGCCAAGATGAAGAGTCGTCGGTGGTCCGCTACTTCCACCACTGCTCGAAGATGAACTCACGGAAATGACACTGTGCGGACGACGACTGCAGCGTCCGGAATCATCGGACATTGAGACGGCGATTGAATTACGGAATCTCGGAGCTGCAAGGATATTTTCTAAATTTATAAAAATTGCAGACCGAATATTATTTTACCGTAAAATTAGAAATTGTGGCAAGAAATGAAATATCATCGAACAAGTTAAGACAATTCATGATTGTTAACTATTGAGAAATAACCAAACATCCGTAAAAGATTTATCACTCGACAAGTCTACTTACTTTTCGATAGTTGAGCAACGCTTATTGAACGATCGTTGATCTGATCGGCACTTGGTCTTATGTCCAAACACGGTTTGTTTCCTATTCCCATGCTGGACATTTCCGCGAGGCGCACTTCTGTAATTTTACAGATTATTAATGTTTGTTCCTTTTAATTTTGTTAATTTTTATATACACTGTAAAAAATTTCGCGATATTGACCGAAATTAATGTGTAAATGGTAAAAGGAAATGGTATAAAATAATAAAACACCGGTGTGTATGATATATTTTCAGTACAACAGGGATGGGTAGAGCTCGACATTTTCCTGAGAAATAAAAATTTTTCAATGGACGATGTTTATTGTACCATCGATGAAATCACCTAGTGAAAAATTTTTATTTCTCTGAAAAGTATCGTCACCCATCCCTGTTCAGAAATAAAACTTTGTTTACGTTTCTGGCAGTTCACTCTATTAAGTGGCAATAAACGGACGAGAATTAACGCGAAAAATTTAGTATCAGGTACCTGAGTTGAAGCTTGACATGCCAAAATATAATTTTATGACCCATAATCCGAATATGATTGAGCAAATCCGTCCTCAAGGGCATCTTTGGTCAATCAGGATTAAGGGGAAGGATAATTACTTCAAGGAATATATACTCAAATAAAGATTTCAACCTCTGTTTCGAAGCGCCTGTTTCCACAAAAGATTGCTGAGCTCTTCGGTCCAAGCCTTTTTTATTTCCTCGCTGGCGCACTGCAACGTGTACGTATCTCCGGGCTTTCTTTTGCGAAACCAAATTTCGAATTTTGTCGGTGAATCGGCAATAACAGCTGTCAGACCAATATCTGTTGTTTTAATGCTATGCTTGTAGATGTAAATGTCAAGATTCTGAAAAGATCACAACGAATGATTTTAATAAAACTCTCATTCCTCTCTATTCCACGTTTATCTTAATTTTTCGATATATTTTCTTCCGAATGAAAACTTACTTTTCTATCCGGAAATCTTCTCGCTTTGCTGAACAGTATGAGATCCTCGAACAGAAAAACTTGTCTCAAGCATTTTTTTCCTTTTCCCTGCCACACGAGAAATTCATTTTGACGCAGCAATCTTCCCTGCTCTTTCACGTTGACCTGGTAATTAATGGCACAACGATTGAAACATATTTTTCATTAATCGGTCCAAGTAAAAAAAAAATGATAATTGTTTAATTCGAATACGAAGACCTACGTCACAATCGCGAAGAGAATCCATAGCTAGTAAATCGTTTCCGTGTCTCAGTTGAAAACGGACCATCTGCTCAGCTGCTCTGAGGTCAGCTTCGCCCTCGACGATTGGTTTTGTTTCGTCCTCATGCTCGTCCTTCTCATCCTTTCCGCTCAATTGTTCCGACAGATCGGTTCCGGCTTTCACCAGTTGTTGCAGCAATAATGCGTATTTTCCCATTCTTTGGACCGGCTTCAGCAGATAGCTTGCCAGATCCATTTTATCACCGAGTTCAAGTTGTTTTGTTTTGAAAAAACTTGTACCATATTCTGCCATTAGAGAATCCGAATTCGGTTTGTTTTTATTGTACAGAGCGTACAAATAGAATTTTTTCTCCTGGTGGAAGAGCAACAATTTTTTAGATACAAAAATGTTGACCTTTTCAATATTATTGCTTGATATTGTTGCATCGAATAAAATAAATATTTGTATACAGCATGCATACATGTATACAATGTATAGAGTAAAATATGAAATAATTTACTCACGTGTCTCAGAAAACATTGTCCGACGAGCATCGGTGACTGCTCGCATTGTTCCAGTTCACGCAAGAAATGTTGACTATGAAATTCATAAATTTTCTCAACGTTGCCGAATATGACGTTCCTCTGGCCTCTCATGGCCTGCGGTATATCTTCCCGCACCAATTCCGGAATGTAATTCTATTGACATATTTTATTCATTCAATGACTACTTGTTCTTTAAAGCTTATTGAGAGAATTAAATAAAATATTCACGTACCTCGATTATGTATTCGAGCGATTTTACGTAGTCTCTCTCAGTCTGTATCATCTCCCTCATGATGAGAAGTATGGTTCTAAAAGTAGAACAAAAAACAATGATTCAATGATTTAAAGTTGAACAGATGAAAAATTGTAGAACAAGATTCATAGATGGAATATGATATCGTACTTTTTAGCTTTCATGCCAGGAGCGATACTCGGAGCTCTGTGAAGATGAGAATTGACTGGCGGCTTGGATAATCTTCTGGGAATGGGACTTCTCGGTGGAGTTCTCGACGGCGAGCAATCCAAGAGTTGTTCGGAGCTCTCGCCAAGTTCGGCAATATTGTCGAGAGCGGGCCGGCCGTTGCTTCCGTTTCCGGTTCCGTCGATCGGACACGAATACGATACGTTGCTGTCGCTGTCGTCCCAGGAAGTACCTGACATATTTTTTCCCAATATTATGCCAATTTTCAACGTAGAGAATAGAATAGATAGAAAAAAAAGGTAAAAAATGAAAGTGATTTTCATACGTTTTGCGAGACCATCTTCCCAAGAAGTTGCCGAATCGGAAGGCGCGAGAGATCTTCTTCTCGCCGGGCTTCCAAGAGCCGAAGCGGTTCTCGCGAGCTCGAGAGCCTCGGCGCACTTGTTCCGGGCGATAGTACATTGCTCGAGGAGAGCCTCGTTACCCAATTTTTCGGCGAGGCTCATCATTTCCGTGAAATGCTCCGGCGGAAGTGGCGGCCTCGCCATCAAGAACTGATGCTGAGATCTTCTCTCTCCGGCCAATTTTGCCTCGTGAGCCCACTCGTACGCTCGGTCTTGCAACAGGCAACATCGCGACGTGTCTTCGAGATACTCTCGCCTATCTTCCAGACGGGACCCGAAACCGCGAAGATGCTGCTTCAAGGATCTCGCCAATTCGCGAAGTCCACTCGCACTCGCCGCTTCTGCAAGGTCGCTCCCTTTATCCAGATGTCTCTGCCGAGACAGACCATCATTTTTTTCTTTATTCGCCATTTTCATTCATTTCAATGCTAACATACATATTAGTCTAAATACTATTTCATCGGAAATATTCATTATTGAACAATAAGCCAAAAAACTGATTTTTGGATCAGTTTTTTTATACCCGCGAGCCACTATAACCCGCTGGTTGGATATTGAAAAAATTCGTCAAATAAAATCGCGAAGCAAACTCTCTTCTCACACTTTGAAATTAGAAGGGAAAATATAGATAAATCTTGATTATAAAATAAGTATAAATACGTATATATCTGGGGTCTATAAATAAGTTGGATGAGACCGCAGATGAGACAGCGAAGCCGTTTGTTAATCCGACGCACGAGCCATATGTGCGGTGGGGATGATTTTCGAGGGGTTCACGCGAGAGGTTGAAGTTCGTGCAAACAGAAAAATGAATAAACGGCACGGGATTGCAGCTCAGTCCCTAGGGCGGTGTGCACACCGTGTAGATTACGCTCGAAGCGTATATTGAGAATTTGTTGGTGAGAGAATGAGCCTCGAAACGTTTTCGATCCACGCATCATTGGGGAGTATATTGTCTGCTTTTATGATCCAAGTCTCTCCCTGCCCTCCGTTCCAACTGTTTTCCCGTTCGAGTTTTGTCATCGGGTCGCTCTATTGTAGAGGGTGTCCGCGCAGCGGGGGGGATCCTCTCCACCCCCCTGCGATATATACGCCATTCGGGATGGATCATCCCCGTACTAATAATTTCTACCCTCGCTGGGCGTGAACCACACCAAACGATGTAAATAAAAACTTGATTGATTAGGAAATATCGTTTTCCTGCGTGGCCCACGCATGATGAATTCAACATTTCGCGTTACACTCTCGGGAAACGGGACGAACAAAGCAGCGCGGTAATTTACTCTCGTTATCCATGCGCAACAACAAATATTTTTCTGCTCGAGTTATTGCGGGGGTTTCGCGATATTATATTTATATATATAAAAAAAGAAAAGTGTCGAATCTCAGTCGATCGCGCCGGGGACTTTCTAAGTAATTTCCGCGCGGGAGTCGCGCATCAGGGTCATTCAACCTCCCGTGCGTACGCACGATGCAGCGATGAGACACGCTCAAAGGAGCGAGAAAAAAAAATGAGAGAGGAGAAAAGGCGACGTTTGCGTAAACTCTGTACATCGTATAACCTCTTTGCAGCGGGATTCTCGCGAGGCTAAAGCGCGCGCGAGAGAGAGTATATTCCGCGGAACTTGTTCTTACTTTCGTCGAAGCAGCGAAAACTCTCCTCTCGTTGGAGGGTAGGCACTCGGGATGCTGCAAAAGCAGAGTAAACGTGTGTGCGCTGCGCTGGGAATGGCGACGGCGACGGGCTGTTCGAAGAAGGAGGGAGGAGGAATTGCATCGTGTGTGCAAACCGCGCGCAGGTTGCTGACCAGAGTGGAATGTCAGGCGCAAGAAAGTTGCACCTACACGCGTCGTTCTGCCGCCGCCGCCGCTACTATGGCCCCCGCAAAGTGAATGCTCGCTTCGTTGCGTACACGTCGTGTGTCGCGGTGAGATATCGATGAGCGGAGACAGCTCGCGAGCTTCGAAATTCCATCGGAAAAAGTAAAGCTCGCGCGACAACGTTTACCTATTTATTCTATATGCAAAAAATAATGATAACGTCGTCTCGATCGAGAGCTACATTTTTCAGCTTAAATGTCAGTAGACCCCTGCCGCCTTCTTCCTGCTTCGCGAGAAAATTTTCGATTCGCGACTCTTATCTTCTCGGGCAAACGGATTATTTTTGCACGCTCCTTTCTCTAATCGGCGAGCTCTTTTTTTGTTTCAAGTTAAACGCGATAATTATTGCTCATTAGGGATCGCTCATTTACTCGTTTTTCTACAATAAATGACACTTATTTGCGAGACGAGTGCGGAAACTGCTGCTTTCCCTTATTTCGAAATCGCGAGCGATACGAGAGTTGTCGCTTTTTTTTCAGCTTGAAAATTCTTGGTCCGCGTGAATAAGCAAACACAACATGTATTTTTCGACGCCAAAGGAAGAAACATTTGTTCGTACACTCGTGTACGCTCTTTGCAATCTGCGGAGAAAATAATTATAATGGACAGATTTATAGTAAAGCCTTCATAATCGTTATGCTCGAGATCGGATTTCTCTCAAAGTGCATGGGGTTTCGTAGTCAAACGTTATTTTTCGTCCACAATATACTCTCGTGCAATAGCCGAGTGTGAATAGGGTATTTAAGCAGGGGATGAAGAAAAGGACAAATAAAACGGGCATCTGCTCTGCTGCTTCTGTGAACATTTATGAGCGATCGAGCAAAAATTGCGAAATAAAATCGAGCTCAGATTCAGCGACCATTTTTTTTTCTCCTGTCAGTGAATCGAAGCCTTTGTAGTTGAGTATCGTAACTATGCATATACGTTTGATGTAGAGGAAAAAAAATATAAAAAGAGAAAAGCTCTCACCTATAAGGGGGAAGAAACCTTGCGAACAAGGCGCTTTTTTCTGCTCTAAATTTGAGCCTGCAATTCATGGCACCGTTATAATTATTGCGTACACGATAAAAACGACAGATCAGAGAGAAGTAATCACAATAAATGAAAGGGCAAAAAGGGGGAATTCGGCTTTTGAAAAAAAAAATATAATAATTTCCCCCGCTGCGATACAAATCTATCGAGACGCCCGCTTTACGGTTTTTTTTCGTCCGTTCACTGCGCGAAACGTGTGTTCGTCAATGTCAAAATACAACCACTTGATGCGTAATGAGCTTGAGTGCTGGCACTCGCACCCTATTATAACAGTTCCGTATATAACGAGTTTCGCCCAAAGGGCTCCACAACCCCTCGTGACGGCGCTCTGGGAAAAATAATTATTGACGCTCTCGGTGTTCACTCTTATTTCTCCGCACTTTAGCTTAAACGTTCAAATGTTAAAATTCTTGAACTGTTTATGCGTAATCGTTTAATAAAATAAAACATATATATACTGCATTTTGTCCTGGGTTAACGAAATTTTTATAAACGCATTATTATGAAAAACTAAAAAAAATTATAAAGATAAATGGATACTAAATGAGTGAGGCAATAACGAGTAAACGTGTGTCTTATATACGTATACATATTTGTCCTCTCATCGTAATCCACCCACGAGAATCTTGGAATGACTTTCCCTCTCCTGCTGGTGATGCTATGTGGCTTCCTTCCAGAGTCGATAATGATCGATGGAAGGTCACTCGTCGATCGCCACTTATTTGAGGGAAAACAAGGGCGTAACTCTCGTCACACATTGTAAGTTTCAACCAACTCTGCTCTGTCTCTCTGACGTTCTCAATACACACGCATACCCGTACTCGTTTCAATTTATATACAGTGTATGTATGTTCGCACAGTGGAGACGTGAGGTGAAAAAAATAAAAATAAAAAGCGGAAAGACCGCGCCCGTTTCGCTTCCAATGGAATGTCTCTCGCGACACACATCTAATTTGCACGCTATACACTATATATATGTATATATCGGTATAGATGTATATTTTATACCGCTGTTGACTCGCAGTCTATTATTATTGTAAAAATGATCGATATATGCATATAGTTGCGCGTTGCGTTTTCTCGACTGCGGTATATGCGTTGGTATTATTATCGCAATTATATTAATCCGGAGATAAATGGCTCGCACCGCGTGAGAATAAATGCATTATTCCCGCGGAACCTTACTGCCCTCGCTCTGCGGAAAATATGGCGCATGTCCGAGAATAGGATCGGATGATCAATTTATTATCGTCAATAAAAATCTGTGAAAAAGAATAACTATACATCTACGTGTGTGTTATTCCAAGGTATAGCGAATATTTTTTCTTTTTTTCCGAATACACGCGCATTTTATTTAACTCTTGCACGATATAAATGAGAACAGCAAATTCGGGGGATAAGTCCTGTCTCGTGTCGGCGATACGATCAAAAAATTCTACTCACGCTTCTCGCTCTTCTGGAGGATCGCTCGAGCGATAAACAGCTATAAAAAACAATTTGTACCATGAGAAATATGGGTTGTATGTATTTGAAAAAATAAAATACGGGCACGTATATAGATGTTTATCGAGAGCAGGAATCCCGAAAAGTAAAGTGCTCGCCGCGGATCGTCTATTTATTTTCACAAGAAAAGTGGAACGGGGGGGTTTCTGGTATAATCCCCGGGCATCCGTGATACGAATCGATAAAAATTCCACTCACGCGGCGGGCGTATTTTTTCGTTTGGGCTGCTATCGGTGTGATGAAAGTACGCACTCGTCCCGAGACCCCACGCGTGCATTTCGATGTAAGACAGTAACACACATCTTGTCGATGCTATAATATATATAATACCTCCACCACAAAAGAGATAATCGCTTTTTAACGATAATCGCCGCGAAAAAGACACGAAAAGTAAATTCTTGACGTTAAATTTCTAAAAACGAGACTCTGGCTCTTGCTAAGAAGTTGCCAATTTTTGGAGCCTTATAGTTTGACTATCAATGGACAACTTGTGCATATTTTAACAATTATTTAAATGAATAAACAATTAATTATTTTTTTATTCCTGGATTTTGATTAAATATATTGGTAGAAAAACAAATGAGGACGTGAAAGTGTATCGTGCTGCTTGTTCGGCATAAATAATGAGCGGAAGTAAGAAATGCTCGACGGATGATCGCGCGTCGAATCGAGCCAGTGTACTGTGAAGCGGAAGAATCGTCACAATTGTGTCATCGCCTTTCATAGACGTACTCAAACTTGTTCGTCTTCGCAAGGATTACAAAAGACACACAGGATGAGGCGTAAATTAGGCACAAAAATTCTCACGTATCCCGAGGAATATGGTGCGCCGGTTATAGCATAGTCAAATGCACATACGAGGAAGATGTTCAGCCACTTTTCCCAGAATAATAAACCATTTTTATCTCTCGAGTGTGCATAGATAACAGAAAATGCAATGGCGTTCGAAAAATACGCTTTTAAAAAAAAGAGATAAACAAGTTCAATTTTCGCTCCACCTTTTTTCGGTAGACACCTTTTTCTATCATTTTTTATTTTCATACATTATATAAAACGTAATTAAAATAGTAGACGTGATTTCATGATTATGAAAGTGAAGTCGTTCTTTTAGGCTTAAAATATGTGGAAAAATAATTGGAAATTGACGATTTTGAAATAGCTAGGAAAAGTCGTCGAAGTGTGGCGAGTATAACGATGAGGAATATTCTTCGGGTGAAATTAGGGGCTCACAGTAGAAATCAATTTCACCGGTCGATCTACATATGCGTATATATTCATTGTATATAAGAATATATATATTCATTGTATATAAGAACGTATTTTATTATCACGTGGTGCAAGAGCCATAAGAACCAATCGATATATACCAAAATGCAATTCCCTCGAGCATGTATATGCATGCAATAATGCAAGAGAGAAAGAGAGGAGGCGTGTGTGTATGTGTATGTGGGCTCAGAGCAGTTCGCATTATTCAGGTCGGACGCCTTAAAAGTGCATGCCGAATAGAGAAGCCATTCACTTACGTAATATGCACACTCTGTTTATAATATGTATAAAAATAATAAACATATAGATTTTCCACCCCCGCGCGTGGAGTCATCGCGTTTGGTTATTTCAAAAATACCAAGAAATCCAAAATTCTTGTTATTTGATATTTTTTTCAGTCCGATGCATATACTATGCAATAGATCGTGAAAGGTCGATAACGAAGCAAATTTTTTCGCGTGAATGAGGCATGCCGTAGTTTAGTAAAAAATTTGTATAATTGTCGCGGCTTTTCGTTTTTTAATGAAAATAAAAAAAAACTTGCAGTCACCCGTGCACGAAATAAATATGTTCTTCGGTTTATATAAACGAGATTTCTCATGTATATTTTTCATTGACCGTTAAACTTGACTGGCCTCTGTCAAACGAGTGTATTTATATGCGCGGATATATATACACATATTATCGTGCACGAATGTGTAGATGAAGTTGTGAGAGTCTCTCCGCGATAAAGTATACGCATATATACGCGGGATATGTCTTAAAATAGTAATCGTTGGAATGCGTGACGGATGACACGCTGACGAGTATTTTTTAATTTAATTTATTCGTCGAAGACGACAATGAAATATATTTTATTATCTTCTTACGCATATTGCGTGTTTCATGAATATAACAAGCAAATTTAGTCTACACGCATTTTTTTTCTAAAAGTTTAACGTCACTTTTTCTGTTACTCTTTTTTCTGCACAATTGTTTGAGGGTAATGAAAAAAAAATATATCGAATAACTCACATTTAACCGCGGAACAGAAGCCGATCGTCCACTAATTCCACGTCTGCGCAACAGTCTCGCACGTTCACGATCCCGTCTTGTCGATTTTTCGTTGCAGTAGTGACGCGAATTTTGGGATAATTTTGCCTCCGAAAAATCATTGTTGCAGATCAATGATCTAACGCCGATGAGAACGCAGTGATCGTTTTCGTCGACGCCGGCGACGACGGAATTGCACCGAGTCTCGTTCTCGCTCGAATTTATAGAAATTTTCGTAGCAGCCTCGTGAAAAACAATCGTCTCGGTTCTTGTTTTTCCATCATCACGCGGATTATCGAGACTCGTCGCGAATTCATCGGGCAACGAGTTAAGCCTTTGACGATACTTTATAGGCAAGATGCCGGCGTCGTTTGTTCGATCCTCGTAACAACGACGATGAGCGTCCGCGACGTCCCAGATCACCGCCGTTTCACTCTCGAGCCTCGTTTTCTCGTCCCAAGGCGAGGAGATAACTCTCTTCAGCCGAGATATTGTTTTTTTCGACGTTTTCCTCGTTTCGTGAGGAATCGTGAGAAAATTCGAGGCATCTCTCCTCCTGCTCGATTTCACCGAGCCCTTCTCCTCCTCCTCCTCCTCATCCTCCCCGATCTCGCTTTCCGCGTCGCGATTTTTAATAGAGATTAAACGGCACGCGCCGTCCTCCTCGCCGCACCACTTTGCCGTCTTGTCCTCGCTAATCAACATCCGGAGCAGCGTTCTAAAACTCTCGTGTCACGTGTCCAAACGTCTCATTTTATCCTCATCGTGTCTATGTCTATCTTTATTATTGCAAAATAAAGCTGTTATTATCTTCGCTCGTTAATATCTTATTTTTAACGATTACACTCGCGCGTTTCTTCGAGATCTTCAGTTCTCGCGAGAACGTGTATGCTTTTTATTCTCGCTTGCCAGCAGGCAAAAAAGTCGTCTTTTGCTTATTTTCATCGTACCGATGCCGAGTCCATCGAAAGCACGTGGATTATTGTCACACATATTATAGCCCCTTAGAGGCGAGGAGCGTGAAAATTAAATAGTAAATAAATAAAAATTAGCGGTATGGAAGGGAGGTAGGGGATTTCGAAAGAAAAAAAATAACATGTCGGGGCTCCATGTTATATCGTCGTTGAGAATATTATCGTTGGAGCAAGATTATGGAGAAATAATAGAGAAGCGTCCACCGGCGGGTTTCAGAGATTTCGGGACTGCTCGCGTGTATCTCATAATCGTCATTGAGGATCGAAACGACGTCTTACGGTAGGTCGGACACGCCGGAAAGAGAAAGCGATGAGTTGCTCCCTCCACGGCGGAGTCATCGATCCTTGGCTCGATCCTCGCGGTTTACCCTCGCGTATGCATTCACGTGCACCACAACACAGTCCGCGCACACTCCTTATTACTATCGCTTCTCGCATACGTATCTCCCATTGAAAAAAATAAAACCTCTATCGAATCCTCCGACTAAGACTGTATACTTGCTGGCACATTTCGAGCCTCGCTTTCCAACACGCAAGCTCCCGGATATACGCGTTTCGAAACTTGACAAACGCGATTGTACTATCGATTGCACTTTGCTCCGTCACGTTGCGAATCAATCTTGAAATTTCGCCTCACTCACCGACACTAATTCCTCACCCGCTACTATATATATGTTTTTTGTTTTTCAAGTGGTCATTTATTATTTTTAACGATACTTGATAAAGATTTATTATTTTAATTTTTCACGTTGATAATAGTTAATAATGGATAAGTGTACACGCAGAGTCGGTGAAGCAAAAAGAAATAGGTATTGAATGAGCGAAGAGAGAGAGAAGAAGGCGCGCATGGAGTCGGTACGAGTGCCGTTGGCCTACTGGCATGCCTCATCGTCTCGCCTAATACAAGTCGGCCCGGTGCCCGGCTCTCCCGGCGTCTACGCCAAAGCGAGAAAGAGACGGACCGAGAGAACGTCGGACCACCGCCGCGACCCATTCCAATCCGTGCGAGCGAGTCTGCTTATTCTTTCTCCCTTTATTCGCACGTCCCGCCGTCTATATTCGTTTATAAACAAAAATTAACATACCGCCATTCGCGTACCTAAAAATACTATATTTTCATTTTTTTTTGCTTTACCAGCCTAACTTTTCGAGAATCGAAAATAGGAAAATCTCAAAATTTCAAGTGGCAATGTATTTTCGTGTCCTCGACCGATATTGAATTAATAATAGGTAATTTCTGAAAAATTTTGCAAGACGAAATAAATGATTCTAACATTAAGAGCATTATTTCCAAAATAGCGCACGAAAATTTTTTTTATTAATGAGCAGAGATTAGCCAAAAGTGAATGCGCTCTATTTCGATGAATTGATTAGAGGCTTCATGTCTTTTCCAATTTTGATGAAACACCCAAAAATTAATCCTCATGAATAGCTTTTCGTGACTCACAAAATATCTTTATTTCTATGTTGTCTCATGGGCCGCGGTATTATTGGATGGACCATCTACAAATCCTCCCTTCCCACCCTCGACTCTTCCTTTACACAGAGTCATTTCGTAAAACTCTATGAACATTTTTATTTAAAAATTCAACTCGAATCATATAAAAGTGATTATTACAGGAAGTAAAATTCGTGCCTGAGAATTTGAAAAATAATAAGAAGAAAAGAGATAACTCTCACCTCGAGGCCTCTGAGAAGCCGTGCAAATGGCACGGCTTACGACTTTAATCCAGGAATGTTATTTTTTTTGTCCTTCTCGGAATATTGAATCGTTCGCCGTGTATCGATACATGCATGCATACGAGATCATTAGTGCAATGTGCTCTTTTTTTCTTGTTACCTGAACTCTCAAATCCTTTGCAAATCCAATCCTTTTTTCTACCACGATACTCCGAAGTGTATCGAGGTTGAACGTACACGAGATGATTAAATATTTCTCTTTGAGAGATGAGAAAGAGAGAGAAAGAGAAGAATAAGAGCCTTGGTAATACATGATAAATTATCGTAATAAATCACCATGCAGTTTTACTCATCGTTCCGTGTGCTTTCCCCTGGCTGCCTGATTAACAAAACACGCCGAGAAAATAATAGAGAGTGGAAAGAAAGCAAATCGTATGGAAAAAAGTGGAAAATTCCCATTAGCCTTCGAGTCATAAAAAAAATTAATTAATTAATTAATAGTCGCATAGATAAGTATCGGAGTTTTTTGTTTAACGTTGGAAATCCGCGTGCCTGGTATCGTGAGCAAATAATGCAAATTTTAAGCGGTAAAAGAGGAAAATTGAGAAATAAGCAGTCTCTAACGAATTTTACGTGTTGACATGATCAAAAAATTCATAACTTTCACTCAATTTTTTTTCTTCCGACTCGCGCGACGCACTCATCGTCTCCCAAAGATCAATGCTCACTTTCTTCAATCCTCCGTCAATAATAATAACAATAACAATAAAAATAGTACCAATACTATTCCTATGTTATATATAAAAATTTATATAGCTTCCGTATGTTTTTGTCCACAAGACTCGGAAACTAGAGGATGGATTCACTTGAAAATTTTACTAGACAGTGCATTTTAACAGAACAATGTTTACAGAGAAAGGAAATCCACGACAAATTCATATAGAACATGCCAAAAGAGTGACTTTTCTATCAGTTTTTTGAATTTTCCAATATAAAATCGTAGATATCGCCTCGAATAACTAGCATTTTCGTCATCTGCAGGAAATTTCTGATCGAATAGGCTCATGAATTCGAAAAAAAATGTTGTTTTTAATTTTGTGAATTCTGGCTGGGGTCACACGGGGTCTCGTAGACCCACGAAAATTTCAATTTGCGATATCTTTTCTTTC